>VZRX01001995.1:117824-156236 GCA_013398075.1 Notiomystis cincta
GAAAGAAGAAGAAAAAATCTATAGTCTGCATGCAAGTATTGGAATTTTATGTAATACTTTCTTAGCCTACAGTAACAAGCACTGTTACAGTGGCCCAAATTAATGACTACCTTATCTGCCAATAAATCCATCAAAAGAAGAAAGCAAGACCAAAGGTTTATGCCTGAAAAAACTGATTAACCAAAGTGTCCATAGGCAGTACTTTTTGTCTCCTACCCCTCCTGCAGTTTATCATTTTGTATGTGGTATTTTTAAAATTCACAGTGGTGAAACAGTCATCCAAGAGGGCAAAAGACAGGGAGCATTTCAAAGGCATTTACCAGTAAGTTTGACAAGCATTTCTAAATCTTGGAATTAAAACCTCTGGTGAGGCCTTTGTCAATCAGTTTCAAAAAAACATGTTTCTTGTACACTTCAAGGCAATCACATGCTTCCTGAAGAATTACAAGTTAAAAATTAATCTTTATTATCTCAGGAGTATGCACCTCAGTGGATGCCCCTCATCTCAGTTCCTTCTGATGTGTTTAATGTGTTTGTGGTGGGAAAGTGTTTATGAAATACATTGTTGTAAATGGGAAGTACCCAGCGTGATACTGTTCCACTGTTAGGATACTTCCATGAATTCATTGAGAACCATCACACTTGCATACTGACCTCAGCATTTATTCCAAGAACCTTGGATGAAACAGCTCCAGCTCCAAGAATGAAAGCTCCAGGCAGCTCTATGTCCTTTGCAACTGTATTTAGATCATAAACCTGCAGAAGAAAAACAATCCTTCCATCCCTGGAGTGTCCAAGGCCAGGCTGGATGGGGCCCTGAGTAACCTGACCTAGTGGGTGGCATCCCTGCTCACCACAGGAGGACTTGAAACTAGATTATCTCTAAGGTCTTTTCCAACCCAAACCATTCTATGATTTTGGTGTGGTGCTCTGATCTGCAATTGTCATTCTGTTCCATGTACTCCTGGAGGCATTTAATTCACAACACCCACCCTTACTAATATTTTTGATAATTAGGTTGAACAGGGCTTCTGAACACAACATAACATTTAGTAATAAGAAATTTGGTAGATGTCCATTTGTTTTCTAAAAGATAGATTCTGCCTGTATGTTCCCTGCTCGTTTTAATCAAAGGCTGAATTATCATTCTTATTAGATTTTGTGACATATAACACACATCAGAATCAGTCTCATTAAACACTCAAAAGTGTCTTTCACAAGTAGACTCCTACAATCTCTCTTAGTCCTTAGTTTTGTTTATTGCATTTCTTTTGACAAATGTATTTAACCCCACAGCTATAGGAAGAAACTCACTTTATCTCTCTGTACAAGAGGTATGAGGTAAGGAACACCTCCCACATCTGCTATCCTAGGCTTTCCGCAGATTCCTGGAGAAATACAGCCAGTTAGCTTGATCAAATATTTTTGCCCAATAATCTGCAATAAGCATGCAGTCTAACTCACCAAAGAACTGGTTCCCCAAACTTCTCAAACCCTTGAGAACACTATTTCCATACCATGCTTAAATAAAGTGTTGAACTGTTAAGAAGGCCGAGCCCTAAAATTATTCACAGTAGGATTTAATGCTACACAACCTGCTGCAAAATAACATTCTCTAAGCACAAAAAAAGAAATTTGCCAGAAGGACACCACCTTCCCTTTGCCAGTTCTCCAGTAACAACCTCACCACAGAGTGGAGACCTCTGCTGGGACTCTATTTGCAAAACTTTAGCAAAGCTGAAAGCCATCTCAGGACAATTCATCCCGCTTCTTTGGATATGTAGTTTAAGAAGGGATGAATAACCTCCTGGAGGTGTTTCTTTCACACTGATGCCAGAGGGAACTCAGTTGAGTAGCACAAATGATGTCCATCATCCAGACAGCTAGTGTCAGAGAAAATGAATCCCATTCAGAATAATTTCACTTTACTGACATACATAAATGCCAGGAATTTAAACATTAGTGGAAGCACAACTCCTTAGGTTCGGATAGGCAAGGTTCTAAAAAATTTCTCCATCTGAGAGATAACAACTTAATTTCAAAACCTTTTCAATACACTAAATACAGCTTATGAAATAAGTAAGTATGCAATGATAGGTTAAGAACAAAAAATTGTGACAAGTACTTAGTAATGACTTGTCCTTGTTCATACATCAACTACGAAGCACATCCAGAAATAAAATGTAGCTCTCCTTTTATGTATATTCTTTACCTGAAAAACACTTTAAGCTCTCTCAACATCTTTAGAGGATCAAAACTAAGCAGGATTGTGTAGAAAGAACTGGAGAAGTCTTAGTGGAATACTAGGTTACCTTTAGCAGGAAATTTGAAGGGTTCCTGAGTCAGATCAGGACAGTCTACAACAGAGACTTGAGCATCAGCAAAGTTCTCTTTAAGCCCTTTCTGCAAAACTATAATAAAGAAAATGGCAAAATTATTGACAATGGAAAATTACCAAGAGTTGGACAAGTTTCTAACAACAATAAATATATCTGCTTGGGCTTTATTTCAGCAAGATATATTACTTATGCCTACCCTAAGTAATTCCATGATTTAATGTCTGCAGGCACTTGTTACATTGCTCTGAGCTTCAGAGAGGAGCAAGAGTTTGTTCAGATAATTGTTGGCTGCCACATTAATTAGTTTTAAGAATTTAAAAAACATTTTCATTGAAATACATTAACTGACTGCTCCTAGTAGCACTAGGAGCAGCACAATGTGAAGTAACTTGGGTTAACTTCAATCACATTCAGCACTGAGTTTGCTTCAAAGAGCAGACAATTATGATCAGGGTCAAATATGATGCAAGAGCAAAGGAGGAAGCATGATTTAGCTGAAGCAACAATCAGTTCTTTAAATACGTTAACCAGGTTTGCAATAGCTTGATCATAATCTCAAACCGTCTTTGCTGTCTGGAAATTTCTACCAACATGGGATACTGCTCTTGTGGAGATTTTCTGGCAAGTGCCACTGTCACAGAAAGACAGATAATGAATGGAGTTGATGATAATGAACCAAATCTAAAATTTTTGGTTTGCTTTGTATCAATGTTTTTTAGGCTCAGAACTTGCAAAGCCACTCAAATAACAGGGAGGATTAGACGAGTGCATTGTTTGGAAACAACTTCCAAACCTTGAGTGTGGGACTGTCTTCATTGCTTCAAATACTATGTTGAAAGGCCCAGGTTCTCTTATGCCTGGGGGTCTGCTTTGACAGATGTCTGAAACTAAAGAACAGAACACCCAGTCTGTGATCTCAAATCAGGTGGTTCCTTATTTACACAGAAGATTTTCCTGTGCCTTTGTTTCCTCCAGTTAGGGTTTCAGCCATACCTTACTTCCCAAGATCAGATTTACCAAACTGTTGACCAAAAGGGTCAGTAGATGGTACTTGGTACATTTCTAAATACATCTCAGTACCTTCTGGTAAGTGGACAAGGACAGTAAAAGGGCACTCCTCAAATTATACCCAAAATCTGAACAGTAACCCAATTCATGATTCACAGGAGATCCTCAGGACAGATGAGGAAAAAAGGAAAATTCTGCTTTGTGATGAAATTTTGCTGATACTCTCTCAAGTATCAGAACGTTCTACTGCAAGTAGGTGGTGTCCTGTGCAGAGCTCACAGGTTTACAGCAGCCCTGGCCTACTGCTCCAGTCTGGCTGGGTGAGAAAAGCACCGAGAACCACCCAGGGCACTGCTGGGACCGCACGTTCTCAGTACGCGGAAATGCCAAACTGACACAGATTCGGGAAAGAGGCAAACTGAACTTGAGGATCAATTCATATATCTGCTGCAGGGGAGAGACTGCCAAAAGGAATAAGGTCTTCCTAGTAGGGCAAGAAAAGAAGCTCATGAGCAACTGGGCTGAACCCAGAAGTCCCTTCCAACCTCAACCATTCTGTTATTCTGAGTGCATCTTGCAAAGGCTTCAGAAAGAAGTAAACTAAAGAAGGTGTTTCCTGTTCTAAGGCAATCACCAAAGGAGGAGCCAGCTGGGTTCAAGCAAGGGGATCTGCCATGCTACACTGCATCTTGTCAGCTATGTTTTGAGCAGTCCTGAAAAAGAAATACTAGAGGGTAAGGGAGGACAGATGATTCTGTATGTGTAAAGAAGTTTGGTGTGTAGTTGGCAAACTTTCACAACCTGTGCACAAATCTGCAAATGCAGCAGTTTTAAAGGGATTGAGAGCCTGTCTGTGAATTTAAATATCATGGGGGTTTGGGGAAGGAATCATTGCTCTAAGAAAATCATTGCATGTAGAGAAATAGTGCTGTTCTTTACCTCTCAGTGTGCTAAGAGCAGCAATTCTGCATGTAGTGGCTGTAGAAAGACTTTGGTACGAGCTTTAAGCTAAGTTTGAAGAGTACATTACAAGTTTTTATAACATTACAAGCTGCATGACTTACCCCCAGCAAGTTCCTCCAGACTTGGGACGTGAAAAGCAAACCTTTCAACTTTGGCCATTTCCTAATTGGTGCTGATTTCTTCAGGTAAGAAGTTACAGTACAGCACACTGCACAGTGACTGGTCTGCCAACAAAAATAATAGTTCAACAATTTAAACAGGCTCCTTTCAATACGTTAATTATTTTTCAATTTCTCTCAAGAATACATAGACAACAATAGAACTGCAGTTCTGCCATTGCAGGAGAGAGTGACAACCTTCAAAAGTAATGTTAAATTTCTTGTGCACTTTGGAAGAAGATGTGTCTGTCAGCCCTACAGCTGGCTCAGAGCATTACACATTTTAGTCCTCGAGTTTACAGCTAGGTGTAGGGAAAACACATCCTACGTTGAATGCCATTCAAGAGGTGAGAAGATTTGTGTATCTTTGGTAAGCCTGGAGTCACAGGAAAGTTTTAAAAGAAAACTGGGCTTTTCTGAACACATCAGCTGCCTCCTAAGGTCTTCCCAATCCTAATGTTTACTTTTCCAGCATTGGCTTTGGTGGACTTTCAACCCCAGCTGTGACATGGTCTCCAATTGATTCTGAGCATGTGTTTCCCCTTCCAGAGAGGAACAGCAGCAAGTTCTGCAGTATCGGGCTCTGTACTCATACAAAATGAAACGTTTTGAACATAAGTTTAAGAGCCCTTTCACAAATGAACTGCACTTCAGTCAGCCTTGCAACAGCAAAGTCAGTTAGAAAGGCAAGCTACTAGCTCAGGGCAGAAACAACTGATGGTACACTGCCTAAAAATTAGCTGCAGCAATCATTAACTCCTTAGGCACGTACTTGCTGCACACGGCAGTAAAAAAGTAAAATGGGTCCCGTTTACCCAGATCTCAGGTGTTGAGGGTAAAAGCCAAAATCCTAACTACATCCCCAGACCTGACTGAGTCTTTGTTAGGAAGGACTACAGTCTGAGACAGCTGCTTATGTATTGTTCTAGCTTCTCTTTTTAAAAAATCCTAACTTTTATGACTGTCAGAAAATGTCCTTATACCATCAGCCTCTTGAGTCTGCATAAAGGAAAAAGAAGAAATAAGAAGAGTGGGGAGATCACAGCAGTCACCTAACTGAAGTCTTTGAGCTCAACACTCAGCCACCCTGAATTACTGCTGTAGCAAGCACTAGAGACAGGAAGAAAGACTGCAACCTGTGTATAGTAATTCTCATCTTAGTTGGTCTTATCTGTCTTCACAGTTGACTTCCTCCCTCCTCTGGCTCTAGAGAAGAGAGTATCAGGCTGGATTTGGTGCCTCTGGTAGAAGCCTAATGTCAGGTGGAGTGAATCAAGACTTTTAGTGTGCACCAAGAGAGGCATTAATTACCCACAGACAGAAAGTGAGAACTTGGCTTTGGCAGCATTGTTTTAGATGATCCTCACCCCCTCAAGAACCTTTTGCCACATCCAGAAGGAGGCTGTGCCAGCACTCAACACTTTGGTTGTCCTCAAACAGACTGAGAAGACAAGCTAGAACTGCTGCTGTGCAAAAGGCAGAGCCAAGACTTGGACATTATTCAAATAAGTAGGCTCAGCTATAACATCTGGACAATCACCTGCTGTGTAAAGGACAGTAGTTAGCTTCCCCACAATCCAGAAAAGAGGGAAAGACTGTGGAAAACTTTGATGTACTATAATAAACCAAATCTGATTGTTAGACAGTAGTTCTTACCAGTAAAGACACAAAGGAGTAGATCTGTGGCCCACCACTGCAAGTGTTCACAGCGGAGTGAATTGTGTGGTGTGAGAGGGAGAGAACCTGAGATAACAGTGCACAATTAAGATCCATCACAGAGGGGTGCAGCGACACTGAATTGCTACAAAAGGCTTTCAAAGAAAGAGCACAAATGCTAAAGGGATGATCAGATTGTCAGGTGTGGGATGGTGCCACAAGAATGGAGGCAACAGGTACGTACAGACTAAAAGTCTGCCTTTGAAGCGGGAAGAAAACATCAGAGAGAGCAGCCAGGTGCCAGGAGAATGCAGATGAAATGCGAACCTTTAGCTTAATGATGTGTGTGGGGTGTCTGTTATCAAAACCTGCACTGAGACCAGCTTGGAGGGTTAAAGGCAACCCGGGAGGTTAGAGGCAGGCTAGACACGAGCCGGGGAGGGGGACGGATCGGAAGGAATGTCAGTGGAAAAAGCTGAAGATGGCAGTTGCGAGAGAGAAATTCAGCGATGACGCCAAGGAGAGCGAGACGTCCACAGACGGCAGAAGCCGCATCCCTCGCCTGGGGCGGTGCGAGGGGATCCCGTGCGGGGCACAGGAAGGCTGCGGGGCCGCAGAGGCGACCGCCCGAGCGGCTGGGATTTGGGGAAGGGACGGGTCGTGGCAGGGCATCGCTAGGCGATGCTGGGCTCCGCAGGGACAGGCAGCATCCCGGCAGGCAAGGGCAGCCAGGAGTCCTGGGGCGAGGGAACGCAACCCGGCAGCGCGCTCGGCACGGCTGCGAGAGGAAGGAAGGGTCTCTTCAGCCGGAGGAGCCTGGGCAGCGCGGGGAAGGGGAAGCAGGACAGCGGGAACGGGAGCCTCTCACCGGGCGGGAAGCCGAGGGGAGCCGGGACCTGCCCGATCCCTGCCACGCACCGACCGCCGCTCTCGCCCGACCGCACGTACCTGCCCCGCNGCCCCGCCCCGCCCCCGGGCGCGGCCGCCCCGCTGCCACTCCCAGCATGGCGCCATCCTCCTCGCCGTTCTCCTTGCCCTCCTTCCCGTCGGCCCGCGCGCCTCTCGCGAGCGCTCGGCGCTATTTAAGGCGCGGGGCGGCCATTGCGCGCCCTTTGCGGCGGGGCGGCGGGAGGGGCGCACCGGTGGGTCCGGGCGGGCGGATCCGCCGCCATCCGCGCTGCCGGGGCCCGGGGTGGGGAGGAGCGCTCCGGGCGGTGTTGAGTCGTGCCCCGAGGACCGCGGGAGCGGTGCCGGCGGGGGGTCCGCGGCCCGCGGTGACCTGGTGCGTTCCCGCGCTCGAAAGGCCTCCCTGTGGCGCCGGCCCGGCGAGCTGCTGGCAGCCGAGCCTGGCCCGGGGGCGAGCGGTGCGCCCGGCGCCTTTCGGTCAGCTTCTTCAGCAAGTTTAGATGGTTGCTTTTCTTTCCTTAGGGGCCTGTGTGCTGTGCCAGCGCTCCAGGCGGGAGCTGCGGCAGAGGCCGCGAAGGATGCTGAGCTGCGACCTGTGAGTACCCGGCAGGGCCTGTGCGGTCGGAGCGGCTTCGCTGCCTCTCTTCTGGCTCTGGCGCCGCTCGGTTTTGGTTTTGGGCTTTGTGTTTGTCAGGCCCTGGGCGAACCAGCCTTAGCAGTGTGGCCGCATCAGGCAGAGTGCAGCTGGCACTGCATGAGTGTCTGTCTTGTCGTGAGGGGCCCGAAACGGCGCACGGGATTTGAGGCGTGGCCTCACCAGTGCTGATTACAGGGGGATTGAGCACTGACCTGGCCTTGCTGCCCACACCATTGCTGACTGGCTTGCTTGGCTGCCTGGGCACGCACTGACTCGTGCTCAGCTGCTGTTGAGCAGCTCCTCCAGGTCCCCTTCCACTGGGCAGCTTCCCAGCCTGTAGCGCTGCCTGGGGTGGTTGTGACCCGAGTGCAGGACCCAGCACCTGGCCTCGTACAGCTGGCTTCAATCCATCAATCCATCTTGTCCAGATCCCTCCGCAGAGCCTTTCTGCTCTCCCACCCAACGGCAAACTGAATGAGGGTGCACTGTAATCCTTTGGTCAGGTTGTCATTGAAGACTTTAAACAGGACCAGCCCCAGCTCTGATCCCTGGGGATCATCACTTGAGACCAGCTGCCAGCTGGATGTAACTCCAGGGCCCGCCCATCCATCCATCCATCCATCCATCCATCCATCCATCCATCCATCCAGTTTTTCATGCAACGAACAGTGCACATGTCCGTGCCATGGGCAGCCAGTTTCTCCCGGAGAATGCTGTGAGAAATGGTGCCCAAATCTTTACTAAAGTCCAGGCAGACAACATCCCCAGCCTTTGCCTCATCCACTGAGTCGGTCACCATAGATCAGGTGGGTCAGTTGGGACCTGCCCATTCTGAATTCATCCTGGCTAGGTCTTTTTTGTTGATGTGCATGTGCCCTTAGGATGATGAGCTGCAGGCTGTGGGAGGACAGTGGATGAGTTCTGTAGTGTCTTCAGATGCTGAAGTGTGTGTAATTACATTTGAAATATTAATGGGTGTGATAACTAAACTAAAAAAAGCACAGAAAAATAAGAAAGGTACAGATACACAAGGCTAGTAAATGACTTAACAAGTAGGTAAAATAACTTCAAGCTATTAGAGAGGAAAACCAGGTTCATTTGCTGTATGTTTGACTTGTATAGACTTGAGCCATTGAAAGGTTGGATTGTGTTGTCTTGCAGATTCAAGTGAAAATAACCATTTTAGTTTTGGGCATGGTCTTGATGGTTGATAACCAGTGAATAAATGGGTTATGTATTGTTAAGAGCCCGTGATTTTAGGTATCTTACAACTAACAAAAGAGCAGAGGGAAGATTCTTCTCATGATGACACTGTCTTGGATTAATGTAAAGGTTTTAAACCCCAGTGGAGTGAGTATGGATGACTTAAAACTGCAGTATCCTTACAAGTATAAGAATGGGCTACTTGTATGTGTGCTCATAAGTCTCTGAACAATCTGTTGCACCACTGACATTTCCTTCCTTTGGGCAGGAGCTGAACCAAAAGAGCTCTAAAAGTTTTTCTGACCTCAGTTATGCTGTGAATATCTTTAGATAAGTGGCTGTGAGTTAACTGTTAGTGTGAAGAATATAACTGGTCATGGTTCATGGGAAAATCTCTGCTCAAGATTGTTGCTGTAAATTTACCCTGCAATCATGAGTGGAGTAGAGGAAAGTTTATTACCTGATTAAAGTAGTATTTTTTTTTAGTTTCTTGAATTCTCATTGCTTTTTAGGGCAAACTGAAACATGACTGATACAGATGAGCCCCAGGCTTCTGGCTCTGATTACCCTGATGCCCAAGAGCTGATCAGCCATCAGCAGAAGGAGCCATCTGAGGTGAATTCATGGCAAAGGAAAACAGGAGCACAGCGTTCACAGTCAAGGCAGAAGAAGGCTGCTCCTGGGAAGTCTTCAGATCATCCTAACAGCATGTGTAAATCAGGAGCAGCTTCAGCTGAGGTTTTACTGATTAGCAGTGATTCAGAAATGTGAGTTTTTATCCCTGCTTCAGAATTTTTCCTGTGAAGAATTTGTGTCATATATTAGAGAAGTGTACCTTCTTTTGAAATTAAATACTTCTTTCTTCTTCAGTGATGTCTCTGCTGCTCATCCTGAGTGCTCCGTTGCACCTTCAAAGCAAAAAAGGAGATCTCAATCTTCAAGGCAACAAGCTGAATCTGTTACAGAAGTACCTCACAGTGAAAGCTCCTCAGATTCTTCTCTGTCTCCCCAAAGTCCAGGGAAATCATTGGAAGCTTCCAAGCAGCAGAAGTCTAAACTCAATTTGGAGGCCATTTTTGCCTATCACTTCAGGGGAAGGAAGTTCAAAGCAGCTGCACACCGAAAATACAAAGTTCAGGCAGGGAAGAACAAGAAGAAGAAGAAGTATGAGAGCACACAGATGCCCACAGGAAGACCCCCACTGACAGCCTCACCTCAGGAACAAAAGAAGAGGCTTCTAGACAGAGGTTTCCAATTCCCTTTTGTCGAAAAACATTATGGGGAGAAACATATTCCCTTAAAAATGGTTCTTGGCTATGAGGTAAGTCCTGTTTTGTGGGATAAATGTTTTTCTTAGTCTAAAAATTGTGAATAGTAATGGGCTTCTACTTGAATAAAACAATGAACCAGGTTTTATTTCTGTTAAACAGAACACTAGATGTTGTCTGTTTAATACCTTTTAAGACAAAGACAACAAGGATATATATGGGACTTGATATAATATTACAATTCAGTTTGTTAAATAAATACTTTATAGCGGTAATTTTTAGGACCTTACCTGAGTATTTTTTTCTACAGCAAGCAGCTGCAAAGGGTTTTTTCAAGTATATTGAAGTGCTTAAATATGAAGAACACCTTAAAAAAGCCTTAAAAGCCCTTCAGGCCAGTGATGACTTAGAAAAAGAGTGCGTGGTGTTACGGAAACACAAATACTTAGATGATGAAGGCCCCATTTCCCCTATTCAGGAGACTGAGTAAGTTCATCTTTAGTTGCCCTTTAGTTCTTAACTAACTTATAAATCTGTGTATATCAAGTTCAATTGTTCTCCTGTCCTTTTAACCTATGAAAGCATTGTTTATTTCGGGAACAAAGGACTTCACCACTTGGGATTCGGTGTTTGTAAACATGACTTTAAAGTTCTCACAGCAGCAAGTATTTTTAATTTGATCCAAAGACTGATAATTGTTGGTAGAAACTTAAATAGAGTATTTCCTGAAATGCCCCTATATAGTTACCTCTAATAAAGTACAGTGTTCTATAGCAAAGACTAAAGGATAAATTTTTAATACCTTTTTACATTATTAAAAACTGAAGTGTCATCTTTGGTCTTTCAGGTCAAGCAATTAGCTTAGTGCAATAAAAGAACCAGTAAATCAGCAAGAATACTTGCTGTTGTAAATATTCTTATAACCTTAGAACTAGAAAGCCTAAAATAAAAGGTACAGTGCTGTCTTTCAGCTGCTGTTCACCTAAGGGCTTGTTGTTTATATATTTTAAAATACTATAAAAGTACACAGCTTGATTTTTTTTATTTCAGTGATGATGAGGACAGCTTGATTTCTGGTACTCAGGAACAACTTGATGCCAGAGTAGTGGTAAGTAAACACTCCTTAACTTCAGAAACCCTCTAGGCTTAGATCCAGAGTTAACTCTGTGATCCCTGTGAATCCTGATCTGTTAATGCAGGAGGAGGTTGATAATCCACACTCTTCTCTTTGATATAATGCTGAAATGTACAGGAATTGTGCAGTTCTTAAAGCCTGCAAATTTACTACTAAAATCTTACATTTTAAGTATTTCAAAACCAGATGTGTGACTACTTCTGTCCTCCACTTTCTTAGGAGAATAGCTCTTTCATTCTAAGCAGCACAATTCCCAGTAAGAAGAAAACAAAGCTAGGAAGAAAATGTCCAGAACCAGCTGAAGTGATTGAAATAGTGGACGAAGAAGACGGTGCTGGGGAGAACTCTGTGCCTCTGCAAAACTCACATCGGTGAATCACAGACAGACAAATGAGGTGGCAGTGGTCATTCTTCAGATACCTCTTCTGTGGGCTTGCTTGGTTTAAAACATTGCTCTGCAGTCAGTGTTGAGCTCTCCACCAAGCTGCCTAGGCACGTTTGGCTTACTGTGAGTATATCGGGTTGTGTCCAAGACAGTTACAAAAAAAAGTATAACCTGTCCTCTTGCTAAGCTTTTAAGTGTCTTCTGTGCTATTCTTTATCAAGAGTATAGCATTTCTGGTTCAGTGGCTGATGATCTTTGTGAAATTCTGGCTTTTGCTACTTGACTTCTGTTAACCAATGGATCATAGAATTTATGTAATAAAAAATGGGAATGCCAGTTCCAAATACTGTAACAGAACAGCAGCACAGCATAGAAAAGTATGTGTTGCCATGCATACATCTGTATGCTTGAGTTAAAAGGGCAGCTTAGATCCCTTTCTTTCATAGCTGACTTCTTTGTGGATGGTCCTTGAAAGATTGTTTTACTTAGAGATTTGAAGTACTTTAGAAGTTAAGGGGTTAAAGGCAGAATTGAAGCTTAATGCAAATCAAGTGCCAACAGCAAAAATGCAAAAGTGGTTGGTCAGCTTTGACAAAAGTGTTGCAAAATGTGGTTAATGCATTTGAATGATAAAATGAATTTTGTATGATTGGGGTTGTCTATTCCACGTGGAGCAACTTCTAAGGAAACTAATTCTTTGCTCCTGAATCCAATACAATAATCTGAAGTTGTAAGTTGTTGTAAAATTAACTGTAGCAGCATAGTGAATCTTGGGTTGAAAATGCTGTTGTGCTCTTCTGCCCAGAATGGGTTCTAATGTAAACATGACAGCAAAAGCTAAAAGCTCTTTATTAAAAATATTAACCAGGCATTGTCCCAACTGCAAATACCTTTCTCAAAGGTGTTTTGATCAGTAGGAGACATGGTTAGTGTGTAGAAGTGGTCTGAATATCTATAAGTTCTACTGCAGCTGTTGTGGTAGCTGAAGAAATAAATGTTAAAACTTCTGAATCAGCAGCATTTAAAAAGCAGTCACCTCACAGCCTTACTCAGATAGTCTTAACCAAATTACTGTGTGCAGCTAACTGACAGCTGTTCAGCAGGTAAAAGTAATCTGTGCTGAACGAGCATGTTGGCAGAAAAAGGTTTTATCTACTGATTTAATTTCCTTCAAATGCAACTGGCAGTCTGAGCAGATTTGCAGTAGGTGCTCAATATGGAGAGCAAGTCAAGCTGTGTTATTTACATGCTTGAATTAAGATCCCAAACCTTTGTAAAGGAAGTTTCCTAAATGCAGCTTGATAGCTAGGGCTGCAATAATTACTCTTCAGCATTTAAAGATCACAACTAAAACTGGTCCAGCATTAGTGGCTAAATGTAACTCTTTCAGGCATCTCAATGAGAAATACTCAGTGGCTTGAAAGACTCATCCTGGATTCAGGATGTTGTTGCTTGGTAGGGCATAGTGAGGGGTATGTGGAGTCCTGCTCATTCTGCAGTTCATGTGATGAATCTTGCTGTTCAACTGCTGAGTGACTCAGAAATGAACTAAATTTCAATTCTGATTAGAACTGGATAAATACATGAAATTAGGCTTATTACAGCTATTAAAGTGATTGTTGAAATCTAGCTTTGACTTTTGGAATCTTCAGTTATTTGACCATATTTGACAGTTCTTATCACTTTCCTTTTTTTTTCCTTCTAGTTTAAGTTGCTTTTGGAAGATGAAATACCTCTTGGTTTCCTTGCTGTACAAGGTGAGCTGTTACTTGGGTTTCAGTTCTGTTTCCTTTGAGTAGCTTGTTTTGCATTACTTCACAAAAGGGTCTGAAAAAGCAGTGCTCCATATTTTAAATGGATGCATTACAGTGCTCCATGGCTGAGCAGCTTTTGTGTGTGAAGCTTCCACAGTATTGAGTTCAGTGCTACATGCCTTTCATCAGTTTGACCAAAATTGGAGCCTGTAGCCTTTCTTTGAACAAAAAATTGAGTTCTTGAATACATCTAAGTGCAGTTTTTGTTAAAAAACAAGTTTTATCTGATGTCAAATGCTGCAGGGCAACTTTTACCTGATTTGGTTTGAACAACACTGCCTGGAGTTTTCTCTGCTGAAGATTAAGTTAAGGAACTACTTTCCCCTTAGTGGCTTCAAGGTGCCTCCCCCACTTTCTGTATCAGGGTGTATCGACAGCTGCAGCTTCTGGTGGTTTCCCTGTGGTGAAATTCCATCCTCATTCATATTCCCTGCAAGAACAGGAGGGACAGCAGAGAGCAGCTGGTAGTCTGGCAGGTACATGGCTGTGAAAGCTTCTTACTGTAGGATTGTGGCAAGTTTGCATGGCTTGGGACAGTGTGGGAAATAGCATGGAAGAAAACACCTTGTAAGGATACAGTGTAGGAAAACCCCTTTGACAGGGGGAAACCCTGAGCTGAGGGTGGGCAAGTAGTGAAACCTTGCAAGAGCAGTGTTGAGTGAGAGGATAGGAACAGACACCTTACTTGGCCTGAGGTAGAACTGCACTAGGAAGCACCTCAGGTTGGCACAGTGTATGTGGCTCTGAGGAGAGTGTGACTGAGCTCCTCAGCACACTTCCCTTGGTTCAAGCTGCCTGTCTCTAGAGCTGGAAAGCACAGTAACTGCCAGCCTCCACTACTGCTAACAGTAAGTATGTAGTCAACTGGGAAGTAGCTTCAAATGCTGTTTCAAAAACAGTAAAAAAATGAATGTGTTCTGTGTGTTCCAGCACTTGATCAGGTTTTGTCTTCCGCTGTAGACAAAAACCTGGAACCTAGTGCTTAGAAAAAACCCTTCTTTTGCAACCCACAGCTGATGAACGTATTAGTTGTGTTACTTATATGAAGGGACAGTATTTGCATGGCCTCAAGTAGCATTCATTCATTATTCAAATACTGATCAATCTAGAGTTTGGTGTTCCAGATTTTCAGAAGTGTAATTTGGTTGTATCTTTCTTTGTAGTTGAGCACACCAGCACTGCAACAGCAGTTATAACTTCTTGGGGATCTCTTAAATTATTTTGAGTGTTTGCTGGCCTTCTTATTCACAAATGCATTACCTCAGTGGACTTCTTTGCAGCAGCATGGTAGCAAAAGAGGTAAGCTTTGTGTTTCTTCTGGATTTCTTCAGTCTAGTGCTATTCCCACAGCAAGTAATCAGACTAATGTGTGCACTGTATGGTATCTGCACCCAGCAGTGTCTTCCTGATGGGGTGTTCAAAAAACAGTGCTACAGTATTTCAACAGCTGGCATCGTTGGTTTTCATGCAGATGTGCTGGTTAAACTTGGTATTTCTGTTGAAACAAGTAGATTAAGTGTTTCTTACTGGGAAGCTTGTCAAATGCAACATTAGAAAACTGTTGAACCATTATGGGATAAAAGTATGGTTAAATCAGTGACCATATTCCAAAATATTTTTTTCTTAAAGGGGCATTCCTGTGATGGGTGGAACAGGTCACTCTGCTTAAGTGTAAGTATTGAGGAAATAGTTGGGCCTTTTTCTAGGATGAGGTAGTTGTATGAAGATAAAAGCTCAAGTCTTAACTTTCTGTGTGCCTTTTGACAAAAAAAAAAGGTACTCTACTTTAAAACACAAATCCAAATTCCATGTGACCACTAGAGACAGCTTCCTTTCCAAGTTACCTGGCTAGCCTAAAAAACCAAGCTGTTCTACAGCCATTGTGGAGTTCTTATGCCTCGTTCTTCAGCAAATAGACACAACCTGCTGTGTGTCTGAATTGGAAAACGTGGCTAGAAGAGTAACAGGTTCTGCTTTCCTCGCTGTAAAGTTAATTGCAGTGCTGACAATGAGACCTGTAACAAGTTCACTTAGTGGGACAACTCTGCAAACACACTTAAAAAAGCACCACTATGGAATGTAGGGATAAACTTAAATTAATATGCTTTAATTCTGCATCCTATGTACTAAAAGAAGTAGAATTATCAAGTAGAGGAAGAACACTTGCAGTGCTGAATTCTTCTAGATGGTTTATTAAACCAAATATTTTCAAGCTGTCTTAAAATGATGTCTTCCATGTTTTCTTCATGAGGTAACTCCTTTAGTTTTACCTTCTGTGCCATAGTGCTCCAATTTCTTAAACTGCAGATAGACCTCGTTGGTAGTTGGGTGATAAACTGGGCTGTGGTTTGATTGCAGATGAAGTGCTTTGTTGTGTCATCAGCATTCAGCCAGTGTAACTGGACTACTGTCTGCCTGGCTTCATACTGAGATAAAAGCACCCAAATCTTGATGAACTGCTGAAATACTGAGGAAACTTGAAAGTATTACTTAGATACAACAATTTATTTTATTTTAGGAAGTGCACCTGAAGTCCAGTCTGAACTAGGATTTTGGTAAGTTTGTGTGTCTGGTTTTTTTACTGTTGCCTGTTTCAGGTCAGCTGCCTGTCTTTAACTTGGTGATCTGGTTATACTGCTCCTTTCTTACTGAGAAAATGCAGTGTGGTTTCAGAAAACATGAGAGCTTATCTTCCCCAATCTTGAGAATGCTGTGAAAAAATTGTTGTGATGATTGGCAAAATGTTCAACTGCTCTGAAGAGAGTGAATGAGAAGAGCCTTTCTGAACAAATCTGCTCAGTACTGTTGTAGGTTCTGCTGATTTGTATGCACATATGTGCTGGTTTGTAACATTGCTTGTTTTTTTCTGGTGGCAGGTACTTAGAGAAAGTGAAGGAAGAAATGCAGGATGCCATTTCACAGAAGTCTGAAGCTCCCTCGAGGGTTAGTATGACATTTGAAGTTCTGCCTATACCTTAATGACTGAGGGGCTGTTGTCACTGGCCAGAAGTCACTAAGTTGAGAAGATTTCAGGGATTGTTTTCAACATTGCATTACTGTATCTTAATGTACCATTCAGTCTGTAAGGGAAGAATTTATTGTAACTTGAATTTGCCTGAAGAATGTTGATACAAATTCCTCAGTCAAAAATAAGGTAAACAGGTTAACTGCTTAAACTGATAGTTTTGCTTTGACCAATAAGTTACACTTAGGAAATTTATAGGGAGGATTCTGTACAGTTTTGTAGTTAATTCCTTTTAATGTTTGCATATCAGGTAACTTGTAATGAAAAACTTGCTAATAGGAAGGAGGTGCTAGTGTATTGTTTACTCCTCTCCTTCCTTGAAATGTCTTGAAACAGCATACAATGACACTTAGTGGGACCTGTACCAGGTACCTTTCCAGTCTGCTTGATTTTTATTTATCTCTTGTGTTAATTTGAAGTACAGAAGTGTTGAGGTCTATCCCGATAGGATCTTCTCTGTAGGTTCGTGTCGTTGGAAACGCCTCACAGAACAAACTTGTGGTTTGGCTTTACCCACTGAACTACCTGTTAGCTCTGTGGGATAAAACTGCAAGACAAATCTCAGAGTAGCATCCCAGGAATTGCAGTTCCAGGATGCCCAATGTTCTCCTTCAGGTGTACTGTAACATGCTTGGGACACAAAACAAAATGTGATTCATGTGGAAAAGCTTGATAAGAGTCAAAAGTCAGTGTGTTCTGGGGCTTAAAGTGCAACTGACATTGAATTACATGGGCTGAACTTAGTCTTTTGCCCAGGTTTTTGTGTAGGCACCTGACTTGTAACAATTTTTTTTGCTGCTTGTTCTCTGGATGGTTTGAAACAGTCTATTCCCCCTTTAATCATGAAGGAATGATTATTTATTATTTCTTGTTTCAGTGGGTGTAGGTGAGAAGAGATAGCACTGTGATGTCTGTCTTGAAGTAATTTCATAAACTTGCTGCAATTGTTTTGTATCAAGAGATGCTCCACAGTTTCATAGTGAGCAGCAATATTTGGGTTATATCCTCTAGTATGGGGTTTAAAGAGTTAATTTCTGAGCAGCTCAGCCAGTTTACTTCTATACTGTTGAAATGCCTGGAATCTGTTCTGTAGAATGAAAGAAAACAAGCAAAATACTGGGGAAGAAGTGTAAATCTTCCCATAGGAGAATTCTGATGCTGGTGTTCATGTTGGGCTGTTCTCCCTCTCAGCTGCATGGCAGTTTTGTGGAGTGGAGAGTGCCTCCCACTCCCTGACATTCACTGCTGTACGCAAGAAGCTCGAATTTAAAATGAGCTGTTGTGGTTGAAAGTCTGTAGCTGTTGCAGTGCTACAGTACCTGCACCCAGCAGCCTTCTGTTGGTGGGATGTTCAGAAAGCAGTGCAGCATTTAGCATCCTTGGTTTTCATTCTGCTGTGTCTCTTAAATCTGGTACTTTTGCTTCAAGAGTCTTTAACCTCTTCAGGGATTTAAGTGTACTTTCTGTTTTCGTGTTACAAATGAAAATAGATGTTTTAATTTGTCTTCATGTTGATTATCTGTGTGAAAAGTGGCTACTGGCCTCTGGAACTCAGCAAGTGCATTCAATTTCTTCTAACAGCTGCTTGAGGATACAGAGCAAAGTGAACTGCCCTGAGTTAAAAAAATGGAAGCAACCTGTTTGACAGGTAAGCACTGAGTTACTAGTTCCATCCTATTTCACAGTTTGTATATTAGCTTTGTATGACTCTAAGCATCAAAACTTCATTAAACTATTGTAGAACTGAGTGTAGGAATGGTGTAGTACCAGAGAGAATGGGTAGTGATCAGTGCAGATCTTGGCAGCATCTGAGATCACTCATCTGAGTCACTCTGGTGTGTGTGTGTGTGTGTGTGTGTGTGTGTATACTTTTAATTGCTGTCACAGTTGTGCAGCCATCTGTAGTAGTGGTGTCTTAATGAGACTGCTTTTGGTTGTGAGGAATGCCTCAGTACTTGGTGCTTGTGCCATGCTTCAGGCTGTTCACAGCTTGGGTTGGGGACCGGCAGGATTGACTGGTCCTTCACTGGAAAGGAGGGGCATTGAGGAGGGTTACTGAGTGAGAGTTATCCCCGTGAGAGCAGTGGGAGAAGTACCTGGTCATTACCAAGGCTGCTGGGATGTTACTGTTTCTGGTGAGCTGTGGACATGACCATAAAGCAAATCCACCAGACTCCCTGTATTGCCACATGATGTGGCACCGAGTCTGCTGGGAATAAAGCTTTAATATAGGTCAAGGACACAATATTCCCTTCTGCTGTAAAGAGCCACTTCCTGCAGAGTTGTAGGGATGTGGCTGTATCCTTGGGCACCTTCAACACTTGAGCTGTAGAGGAGCAAAAGTCCAGTTGGGACATTGATAGATTGGATTCCACAGCTCCTGCTTAGAGGGTGGTTCTTTGGAACAGAAGCAGAAAAGGGAGACAAAGGCTGCTCCTTGCAATTTACACCCAATGGTCAAGTTTCCCCTGTACTAACCAAACCCAACTCTTCAACTCTCAGGGTCTGCTACCAAGTTGTGTGTCAGAGGGATGAGAAAAACACTGTGTGGAGCTACCAAAGTGAGGGTGAAGGTAAGGGCACTTAGCAAAAAGGCTGATACTGTGAGGAAGTCATACTGTGAAGGTCACTTCAAAGAGGGTTTGCGTGGCTGAAAAACCAGCAGCTCTTAACGCGGTGACCGCATATTGAAATCCTCTGCAGGATGCCGTGGACACTCCATGTGTGCTATGGTCTATTTGTGAGGAGATAACACCTTAGAGGGCCTTCCTCTGCTGCCTTTGGGGTTTTGTCATGCTGATGCAGAGGAAAGGCTACCCTGTTCCATTCTGAACTGAGAATTTGCAGCATGGGACACTGGAGAACAGGGTTGCTACAGCTGTGGTTTGAGCAGCCTTGCAGCCCAGTTGCTGCTTCTGTGTCCAGAGAAGGGCAGTGGAGCTGGGGAGGGGTCTGGAGCACAAGTTTGATGAGGAGCAGCTGGGGGTCTTTAGCCTGGAGAAGAGGAGGCTTGGGGGACCCTTCTTGCTTTGTACAACCACCTGAAAGGAGCTTGTAGTGAGGTGGGGGTTGGTCTGCCAATTAACAAGCAGTAGAATGAGAGGAGATGACCTCAGGTTGTGCCCGGAGAGGTTTAGACTGGATATTAGGAAAGTAGCTTTGGTTTGGATTGAAAGTGTAAATAGATACTTTTTCTCTCTTAGATCCCAGTGATGTTGCTGCAAGCCTGCTGCAAAGAGAGCTGCACAGCTGTTTCAACTGAAGAAAGAACACTCCAGAGTGTTTATTGCAGTTTTTTGGAATTAAACATTGATTTTAACTTGTTACTGTTTTGCACATACAGTGGTGCATGTTGTGACTTGCCTCTTGCTTTTCTGGGAGCGGTGGTGAAGGTGCCTGTTTGGTGTTAGAGAAGACCCAGCTAAGCTGAGTGTGTAGAGGTGACTGGAGGTGGCTTTATCAGGTCTTTTCCCTCACTTCTCTGTGTACTAAAGCCCTGGACAGGTATTTATTCCGTACAGAATGTCACAGCATTGAATTAAAGCTTGGGGCTCTGGGCTGCAGCCTGGGGTTATTTCCTGTTGCTCTTCTGCAAAGCCAACAAACAGGGTTGAGAAAATTGTGGCAGCTGAGCATCTGTGAGTTGCTTGTAGCAGAATGCAGGCTTGCTCTTTTCCCTTTGATATTCTGAGAGAGGAACAAGAGTATTGATGTGTAAGAGCCTGAGCAGCCTTTGCAGAATTGCCATGGTGAAGTTGAGGGCTCTCCCTCTCCATGCTCTCCTGATAATCTCAGCATTACAAACGGCCTCCCCTTGATTCCATGGAGTTTAACAAACTGCTCCTGGCTTGTGGTTCACTGCTGCAACTGCACCAGACTGAAGAACAAGTGAAAACAAGTGTCAAAAATCAGCTTTCTAAGACTTCCTCTGGAGCAGACTGAGAGGAGGCTGCAAAAATGATCACAGGGCTGGAGCATCTGTGAAAAAAAGCTCAGAGTTTGGATTCAGCCTGGAGCAGAGAAGATGCCAGGGAGCTCTTGGTATACTGAGCCTGAAGCATTTCAGGGAGATTAAAGGTCCTCTGGTCCAAAGGTCTCTTCTGCCCCCACCTATTCTGTGATTTGCTGGTGCATTTTAACCAGGATGAGCATTAACTGAACACCTTTGATACTGCACCTGTTAATAACTTAAGTTTACAGAAAAAGCTGAGCTTTGAATTTCTTCTGATGGTGTGCCTAACTCAGAAAGCAGGACAGACAACCTCTCTTTGGAACAAATAACAGTGTAAGAGTCTTATTCTCTTCTGAATAAGTGCTTTAAAGATGTACCTTGTGACTGCAGGAACACACACTTCTGGTCTTAAATCACAGTGCAAAGAACAGATAAAAACTCCAGGTTTACAGAAGAAATATCCTGTCACCCAAGGCTTCAAAATAATCTTAAAACTTTATTTGAAAACTTTTTATACATGTATATTACAAAACTTAATATATCTTTATTAACACTCAGAAAGGCCTTTCAGGCCAGTAACTCAATCTGAGACTGTGCTTTCAGCACTGTCAGCTCTCAACGGGACCAATCCGACCATGTGTCCTTATTGCTCAGTCTTTGCCTGTCAAGGTGCTTTCCAAGTCTTCTTGGCTCGCAGTTTTTCCAGCATTTTCTGCAAATAAAACAAGACTACAGTACTGAAGCTGAAGTGACTGCTTTGAAGCCAGCATGCCTGGCTACTCTGCCTGTAACTTGAACATCAGGAATGGGCAGCACTGGTCTGCAGTAGCCAGAGCAGCCCTAAAACCACCAAACCCAGAATGCTGCCTTAGAGTGGAAATATGGTCAAGTCTGGACTAAAAAGCCTGATACTCTTTTGCCATACAGACTTTGCAGCAGCTGGAGCCTTTTTGCTCAAGCTCAGGTCATAGAAAAACTCAGCCTGAGGCAGACATGCCATTTGGAGAAAACTTGAGTTGTTGTGTTGACAAGGAATTCTTACATGGGATGTACCAGTGGCATCACTTAACAAACCAGTCTGGATGAGGGTTTCCATTTCAGCTCCCATTCCCACCACAAGTGTATTACTCTGATTGGGAGCTCAGTGAAATCATGAGACCAAGGGGCAAGAGGACAGTGTAGCAAACCATTACCTTTTGAAACTCTTTAGCCTTTTCTCTGTTTTTAGCGTAAGTTTCTTGCCTTGTTTTTTCTTCATTTCTGAGTTTTACTTCTGCAAGTTGATTATAAAGTCTGTGAAAACAGTAAGAAAAAAAAATCTGGGCAGGAAGGAAGTGGCAAAGCTGGAGTAGATTAACAAGCTTAAGGGTTTGCCCTTGCTCAGTTACTAGCAATTGGGAAAATACAACTCCACTCTCCAGTAATCCAGAATCACTTCAAGTTCTTCTTCAGATGCATCAAACAAACCCCCTCCCCATTCAGAGCTGCACTTGCTGCCTCTTACTGCTCCCAAGTGCCACTGTGAACTTGGCATCAACTGCCATGCCATGCCAGGCATTAAGTGGCACTGCTGCCTCAGCAGGGTGACCTTCCTGAGAACCACCTCTGCAAGGGCATTTCCCAGTAGGTACCTGCATCAAAGAGCACAGACTGAACACAGTTTTCACAAGATACAGATTAACTCTTTCTGTTGTTTTTGTAATTCAAACATCTCCCTCCCACACTTGTGTTCATGCAATACCTGGATGTGCGCTGGCGCCTTTCAATTTCTCCAGCCTTCCTGTCCTCTGGAGAAGATACTTTCACTTCTGCTTTTTTCAACTGACTGGCAAGTGCACCGTTTTTTCCTAGGGGAAAAAAAGAAGCCAAACACCAATTTAAATCTCTAGTTCAGGTAACTCAAAAGCCTGAAAGATTTTCAAATGACATGACAAAAACCAGAACAAGCTAGCAGAATGGATGCAATAGAGATGACATCCTGAGTTAAAATAAATCCTCCCAGTCTCCCTCTTGAGGCTGCTGCCTGTGCTTTAGGCCATCTATGGCTCTCCACAGCCAACCTCCAAGTCCCCAGGACCAGGCACTGGAGATGTACCAGTTAGCTTAACGTGGCTGTTCTGTGACAAGCAGCTGTTGTTTGCAGAGGCACTTCATGACAACAAAGGTGGGCTGATTGTGAAATATGAAGAGCTTCTGTAAGGGCCTTTACAACACTGAAGAGGCAGCCAGACAGTGGGGGAAAACAAAGCTCCCTGATTCCCTGAGAAAACTTAAAGAATATCCCAGTCTGCAATAGCAAACATGTAGCAAATAGAGAATCTGTTCTTTGCTACAGAACAGCAATTGATACCCAATGCTCTGTCTTGTCCCCAGATAAACCTACCAGAGAGACCAGAGTCCTTCTGTCTGTGTCTTAGATTCTTAGACTTTCCTCCTTGAAGCCTTCTTCCTTCTGGCTTTTCATTTTCTCTCTCCTTATTTTTTATTGCTTCTACTCTTTTCAGAGATTCCTGGATGAAATTCTGCTTTCTTTTTAAAAAAGACTGTTGCAAACTTCCAGGTGTTGATGCAAATTCCAGCAGCATCACTGTGAAAGAAAAGGAAAAGTCCACATTTCTCCCTGTTAACAATGAGCATTAAGTCACATATTTCAAGGTACTTCTCCTAAAATGCTGAGCTTGAGCACTTTTGTAAATGGCATGAGGAGAATGGCATTGAATGATGAGGCATCTTGCAGAACAGGCAGCAGTTCAGACCTACGGAATCCAGTAACAGCCAGCAGCTCTGCCCAGACAAATGGTGTGACAAATGCTGCATCAAAAGCATCTTGATGCCTCAAAACATACTGAAGACCTGATGAGTCCCTAACACAGGTAAGTTCTGTCTGTTCCTGTCTTTCATGCTACTGGCAGTTCATCTTGAGCAAAAAAAAGTCAGTATTTTACTACTGTTCCACACTATCATCAGAACAGGAAAAAAGGGGAATTCTTTGGCAACAGGACTTGGGGGCCTAACAGGAAATGAGAAATAAACGAAGGTACTTAAACTATGACAAGTCAGAAAACAACACAGATTTTTTCAAAATTAAGTCATTACAAAACAAAACAAGTGCAGTGTAGAGATTCTGAAGTGTCATGAGAGAGAAAACCAGGTACAGGAAGAGACAAGTCAATGTGACACACACTAAAGCTGGGTGAAAGGCACTACAGACCAAGCCTGAGCAGGATGCAGTGCCCAAGTAAAAGCAGCTCTATGTTTTCCAAAGGAGAGGTGTATTTTATTGATGATTTTAATACTAAAAAAATACTTTCAACTTCAGTGTATTGAAGTACCACATAATTACCTGCAGTCTGATGAGATGGACAGTGACTCTCCTTGGAACTCTGGGCTTTGGGAGAACTGTCAGGCCTTATGAATGCTGAATAATGTGCAGCTGGAGCGAGTGGCAAAAATTCTCTCTCCTGTTTCAAAAGGATCAATGATTGGATTGGAAATGCTTAAAATATACCACAGACTTGAGTGAAACAGTACTACTGTACCACTATCATAGACCCAATGCAAATAAAAGGCATTCTTTTGCCTTTATGCCTGATGCAAAGAAAAATTACATCAATTAAAGACTTCAATTGCTTATTCTTAATACAGGTCTGCAAATCTAATTTCTTTTCTTTTCTTTCTGCTCTCTCCAGTTCTCCTCATCACCCTTCCTGCTCTGTCTTTTCCCCCTTTTCCCAGTGGCAGGTGACACCCACTGCAGCAGTACAGCCTCCAGCTGCCAACTTCCACCCCACCCATGTATCAGCTACTTGATAAAGACCCGTCCTTAGACACTTTTAGGAATTCTCTAGATGCCTCTTGCAACTAGTACATGATTTAGTCTAATCTGTTCATCTGACAGACACAGATTTCTTGGTTCTACATCACTGCTTCAGTACCCAAATATTGGCTCATTACAGCCCAGCCCCTCTGCAGTTCACAGCCTTTGCTTTATTTAAGCAAGCAGCAAAAAGAACACCACAGGCTAATTAAGTGTGGCAGTTAAGAAGAGCTGATTGGTTTTCCCCCTAAGCCTCAAACTGCTGTGTCAGCCTGGTATGGCTCCATCCTCACAAGGTGAGGGAGTCTTCCTTTTTTCCCAGTTGAGTTTGTAGTTTTCATTTTATCCCAACACTCTCTTTTTGTTCAAATTTTCAGCTAGTAAGATAAAATTCAGTCTTGCAAACACCAGCAAGATGGTTTTGTTTTTTGCAGCAAGTCTTCCCAAACTCCACCTACAATAATATGAGAAGGTAGTGATGCTAAGGAATAGCCCAAATTTAAGATCTATTCGATCTGTCTGGAAAACATAACATCAAACCAAGATGATCCAAAGCAATTACAAAGCTTGGAGAACCCAACATTCTCTTGTTTTTCAACAGTGGATGAACTGCTAGAGTGGGACCTGTCCTTACTGTGATTAATTCTAAGTTCAAAACAGAATCACATTAGATAATGCTCACCTCAGTAAAAACATTAGATTCACACTGATGCACACCTGCTGGGTTATCCACTGCACCCTCCTTAATCTTCTCTTGGTTAGGATGGCCAGTGTCTGATTCTACAATACTGATGTCATTGGAGCTTATCAGAGTGAGCTCAGGTTCTTCCATAATACCATGCCCTGACTCAGTCTCCTAGAAAATAAATTAATCAAGACAGTGTAAGGAAAAAAAGTAGAGACCCAGTATTTTCAGTAATAGCAACAGCCATTGTCAGAAAAATAAGGCTCATCTAACATATGAAAGAAGAAAGAAAATCTGCCCCAAGCAGTAGATGAAATACACTTATATATCAGAATTCAAGAAGCTGAAACAAATAACCCAAAGCAACCAAAAAACTACGAAAATTCCCACTCTCCTCAAGTTTAAATTACTTAATTCTAGGGCAAACTTCTTTTAAAAAGCTACATGATTACTATTTCTTTAAGTTTGCTCATGCTTTGGTTGATTTATTTATCTCCTTTGGGCTTCTAAAGGGGCTGGGGCTGTTCAGGGAGGCACCACTGCCATGTGACCCAGCTGCATGAGCTCTACCACCTGGTGCTAAGAGAAGGAGATGCAGTAGGGATGCTACAGCTCCTCTAACCATTGTGGGAACTCAGCTCATTTAAGCTACTGCTAATTATCTCAGTGCCATGATCTGAAAGAAGGAGCAGGGCAAAACTCCAGGAAACAGAAACTAGAATTGTAAAATCAACATTTGCCAAGATTTCAGATATTAAAGGTCTAAAATAACTTCGAGCAACAACAAAACCCCTGCTTTTGGAAATCTGTTCTACTCACCCAGACTGGAATATGACATGAGCTTCTGGGCACAGGATGAGAATGTTTTTCATGTCTTTGGAATAAAGAACTGTTCTGTTGTACAACAGTGTGCAAATGGATGTCTGAGTCTTCCAAGCTGGTTTCTCTGAAAACCCTCAGAGAGTCTTGTCCTTCTGGAAAGCTTTGACCTGGCTCCTTTATATCCATATTGCACTGAGAATGCAGCTCCACAGCTTTATTTACTTCATCTACATGAACTGATTTTTCAGGAAGCTTCAGATGCTTCTTCTTATCAAATGCCTCCAAAGGCATTTTTTCAGAAGACAAAGTCTCTTTTACTAACTGCTGAGGGAAAGTTTCTGGTGTGGCATCTAGTTGATAAAATGATTTTTGCTCTTTCAGTTGAATCCAATTTTCATTCTGCAGATCTCCCACTGAACATTGGAGATTAATACATCCCATACTTCTTGACAGCTCTTCATATTCACTTGCAGATGAAATACAGTTCCTGTTTTTAATTTCAGGGTTTTGTTCAAAAGGTCTATGTGACACAGTGTTAAGATCCCCTGGCTGATCAGCATTCTGACAGTCATCACTCAGAGTAGACTCTAATTGCAGTGGGTGAAAAGATTCTTCAGATCCTGTTTCAAAAATTGTCAGAAGTCAAACTTCTTGCTAACAAAACAGATTTCTACTTTAAGTCTCTCTATAATAAGACTTTTCAGTAATGTATAACAAGAAGTCTAGTAAACAGGAAGAAACATTTTGTTTAAAAAGCTGTTTAAGTTTCCTCAATCATAGTACCATTAACATTACAGAAAATTATTCTGTCACTGTACACAAAATTTCAAGAAACAACACTTTTTGCTGCTTCTGTGTTTAGGGATGGACTTTGTGATGGTGCTGACATAACTACACTGGAAGTCAATACATTTTACAATTTATACTCTGTAAATGGAAGTCCTCTGAGTCTCTTTTGGGCCTGCAACAAAGCCTCTAAACCAGAAAGAAAATGATCCAAAACACCATTACTTGGGTAGCAAATCTTCAAAGTAGAAAGCAACATTCAAACTGGAACAAAGACTACTGTTCCTACAAGGTACAGTATTGCACCCTAAATTATCTTCCTTTGTCTAGCACAGAAGTCAAGATTCCACTTTTCCCCAGAAGAGGCTGGGCAAAGAAAAAGACTGGGTATCAACATTAATTACTGGGGAGGCATTTCAGCAGAACAGTATCTGCAAAACAGTCAACAGTGTTGTTTAAATTACTCTTTTTTTGTCCTAAGTTTGATAAAATCACTTACACAGACTCCAGCATTGTTCTATCACCAGGCTTTTTATACACCCCAGAATCCTTTAATGTTTCCTTTAGACATTTTTTTGCATTCTTTGATACACAGAAAATATCTAGTTTTACATGTATAAAGAATATTGTCCACTGATAAATAGCTGTTAATGGGGAGGGAAGAATTACACTGCAACATCAGCCATCAACAGAAAATTCTCTGGATGATGCACCTGCATCAGCCTTCTTTGAACTGACAATCCAAAATAGTTTTTCTCTGCTTAGCCTGTTGCTTATTTTATTTTCCCCCTCCTTTTAAAGCACAACAATAATTGGTTTGGCATTATAAAAATGCTTAAGGGATGGGAAGATATTACAGTTGAACCATAAAGATTGTTTCTATAAGCAATTTAGAAATAGAATAGTTTGAAGTTAGAATAGAGCTTCCTAAATCCTATTTGCTATGACCACAGTCACAAAGTGGGAAGTGTCAACCTCCTCTAGCATTTTTTATTACTTTGCAACTCACAAATATAACTGACCATTTACATTATAACTACATCTATTACTTAAATTTTTGTGCCATTTCCTCTTCCTGTTCAGCTTTTTGCTGGAGCATCTTGAAACACTGAAACACCTGATTTTTGCTTCAGAAATATTTAGATTGCTACTGGCTCCATTTGGCATTTTTAGGATTTAGATTTACATGAAATATCAAGTTAATTTCAATATAACTGCAAAACATTAAAAAATACTTTTCCTGCTATAGGCTGCAGTTAACTTAATCATATTCTTCTAATCCACTAAATTAATTACAACACTGTAGCTCAAAAGTTGCTGGCTTATCCTCCACTTTATTTCATAGAGAGATAAGGCAGTTCTGTAATCAGACCAAGTACCACAGTGTGCAATATACTGCTGGGACTTAACAGTGGGAAAGGAAAATGAAATTGTTTCTTGAAGAACACTATGTATGTGCAAGACAAGTGAGTCAGTCCAGAGATACTCTAACACATGAACAAAATTTTAATCACTTTTTGGAACCTCCTTAGCTTAGTCAACCTTACAAAGTAATGGATATGCATGAACAAATACTTGAAAAAGGACAGTTTCAGCCAGAGTTGGTGTTTCTTCACTAACCAAATCACCACAGAAAGAATAAGTAACATATTTAACATATTATCCATTACTGTGACTTGAGTAAGCCAGTCTGCTTTATATCACAGCAATAACTGCTGAAGAAATGAACTTAAAAAACTTTAGGAGTTCTACCATTAAAGGTGGTGAAGCAGTGTGTGAGAGTACAGCAGAATCAAGACATTTCAAAGCAGGGCTTTGAAGAGAGAAGCGAGATCTGTCCCCATTTCAACACTGCAGACCCACCCTAAGGACTGGCTTTTATACACTGGCACAAAGCTGATTTTGAAAGCACTGATGTGACTACACTGTATGTACCTGCAGTAACATTTTCTCTAGCAGACTCTTCTTCTGATGTAATGCTTTGCCCATTTGTTTCAAGACTAGAAGGCAGACTGCTTCTTTGTCTGTTCAGACCATTGTTTTCCACTTCTAGAGATGAAGACATGTCTGGACTTTCTGTTGAAAATTCTGAAGTCTAGTGGCATAAAAAAATTTGATTTAAGATTAATTTTCTCAGAAACATGAAGGATAAAAAATATAAAGGTAATATTTGATTTTTGGGTCCGTTTCTGCTACAATTAGCAATCCACATATATAAAAAATACTGTTTCTTCTAAATAAAATATAGTGTTTTGCCAAAGTATTTCCTCTACCAGAGTTTTTTCTGCAGTACCTTGCTAAATTCTCTACTGTGCTGTGAAATTCTGTATTGAGAACAGGAGGATGATGATGATGTATCAAAGTCAACACTTGGTTCCAAAGGCTGAAAGAGCTCGTGATGGAAGTTTGGAAAAGGTCTCTCCATTTCAGGAAAATAGAGTTCAGTTGCTAGAGCTATAAGAAAAGAGATTATTTTAAAAACAAACATCATCCACACCTCCAAAACCAGCCCCCCATAAAGATAAAAACAAACTCCCCAAACAATGGACATATCACAAGTTGTTTCTATACACAGTAAATAAAGCCCATGGAATTTTTCAGGTATACAAATATCAGCTTGTAAAAACAAAATCTTCACAGCATCCAATTCTTTGACTATGACACAACACAAGTATAAAAAGCAGTATGGAAGTTCTACCCTGACTCAATTATATTATTCTTTAAATGAAAAGGTGAAGTCTGTAAGTTCTCTGTTCAGCACTTGTGAGACTGCACCTGAAGTATCTGGGCTTCTCAGCACAAAGGACTTCACAGCACAACAAGACCAATGAAGAGCCACAAGGATCATTAGGGGATGAATGTAGCACATGATGTTCAAAGAGCAGCTAAATAACTGTTTGTTCAACCTTAAAAGAAGAACTGGGGGTGAGAGGGAGGTGGTACAAAAAATGTCTGCTTGTCTGCTACCTCCTAAGAGACAGTACAGAGAATCCTAGAATGGTCTGGGTTGGAAGGGACCTTAATGATCATCTGGTTCCAAGCCCCTTGCAAGAAAAGAAGAAAGTTATTAAAATGTTGCCTGGGGGTGTAGAATCTTTGTCCTTGGAGATACTCAGAACTTGCCCAGACAAGACCTTAAGCAACCTGGTTTAACTTGGCTCTCCTGTGAGCAGGAATGAGAATTTCTGCCACATAACCAGAAGTCCTTCCTGGTCTAGATTAATCTATAATTATATTATTTGAGCTTTTCAAACATTCCAGCAGGAAATTATTTGAATTAAATCTTCATGATAGCTAATAATGATTTTCTTAATTTTTATGAATTTTCATGAATTACTACCTTTTCCTAGAGAGCATAAAACTCCCACCAACTGGTCAGAGTTTCACCAGCTATGTGACCTCCTGTGAAAAAGAAAGTATGACAAAGTATTTCTCTACCTTGGTGAAGTGAAAGCTGTGCATGAACAAGTGACAAAAATGGTACAGGTAGCAAGCAGCCCAGCCACAGTGGCAAGAAGCTGCAGAGAACTGACAGAGACCTGGTCAGTCTAGCTTTTTTCCTCTGCACTAGAGGATGCTTTGTGAACACCAAGCTCCAAGAAGACCAAAGTATTGAATTCTTGCATATAAAATCCTTATTGACTTTAAAATGTAAGCTGAATATAAATAATACAGACCAATGCCTAACACTGATTGAGCTCCTCATTCTGCATGATCACAGAGCAGCACAACAATGCTACAAAACAATGAATACCTTGGACATGTGTTTTGTCCTCTGAGTACGAGTTCAAGTTCCCACTAGGTCTCCCCAGGATCTGCTGCATCTGGTTTTCTTTATAAAGGTACCTCTCTCCTTCAGACAACTGACTTTCAGATGCTCCAGACACATTCTCTTGCCTCTGCTGCAAGGTAAAAGGAAGCAAGGAGTTCCAAGGGTGGCTTGCTGTTTCTCGCAGAATTCCATCTTCTCTACTGTCAGAAGGCAATCCTGAAAGAATAAGTTAGATGTTCACAGTTTTGCACACAAATCACGTTCCTTACATCATTTGAAAAGACAGTGCTTAATATCCTGAAATATTCATAACTAGTTCTGGGGTTTTGTTTCTTTAATTGTCTCCTGTCAACGCTCCTACAAACCTTACCACACATTTTCACAAATGCAAGTTGCTAATATCTCATTAGGGAGCAGTACTTAGCACTTCTACAGCTTAGCACTTCTACAGAATGTAGACTTAGGAAATAGTGAAATTATAAAATCAGAAAAGAACTAATACTGCTATTTTATGCTAGCTAGCACATCTTTGCTCCTGCTGCATATAAATGTGTCAATCCTTTCATGTGATCTTCAATATCTTTATGACACCCCACAGTGGTTTTATTCGTGCTTGAACAGAAATTGCTTAATACCTACAGCAGAAATCTGAGGGATCAAGACAACCAAAATCAAGTTCCTAGACAGCATGCCAACCCTTCTTTATCTATAAGCTTACAGAAGAATTGCACAAAGCTACCAGAAAAGGTCATTACTAAGCACTGAGTGTATGAAGACACAGCTAGACTTAAAAAATTTATTTAGTCAAATGACAAAACTTCTGGCATTCTTCTTTCACAACTAAAAAAGAATAGGGAAGAAAAACTACAAGAAAATTATCTTAGAAATGGCTTTAGCTTTCTTACATCAATAAAACACAGATTCGTCACATGAGTTATGAAGTTTACTACTCAAAATAACATCAGTTTGAAACATTAGGGTTAAAATGAGCCACTGAAATCTTAGGCTGTAAAAAATGTAATCTTCAAAAATTGATTTATAAACATGGAATAACTCATATACACATGTTGATTAAGAAATCAGGTATGTGTCAGAATAGCACAATATTGAGCCTCAAAGTAAGTAAAATCCAAGGGTCACTATCTAATTGATTTCAAACTCACATCCATGTTCACAAGCAAGAATGTCATCCATTATAAAAGGAATTGTTCTTGATTTATGAAAAACTAACATCAAGAGGCAGACTACAGACAAAAAACAGTAAGAACAGGTATTTCCCAGAAAACTATTAAAAGTTAACATGGCATTCAAGTGATATTTCACAAATAAGAATTACTGTGATGACAAGCAGATACTGGAACAATTCTCTGAACAGCAAGACAATCATAGCTCTGCAATTATCCATGATATATATATTGATTAGGAAACTTTTATCAGTGTATCACTTGAATATAATTTTCAAAATAAAAATTGCCACTTGAAAATTGCTAATGTTACAGTTGCATAATAAATCTCAAGATATCCTTCGCCAGAGCAAATGTATTATAATGTTAAATTATTATAAAAGTAAAAAATCAAGATATAACCAAGAAAACATTCTGGTTATATTCAACTTTGTAAGATGTATTAATCAATCTTCAGTGAAGTTTGACATAAGCTTATTTCAGAAGAACTGATGTTCAGTGAGTTAGACCCATCCTGCCATAAAATTAAACCACGATTTTCCTTTTACAAGAACAACAAAACCTGATCACTCACCAGCATCAACAGGGCTTACATTCAGCATTTCACTGGTTGAAAAGCTGCCTGTGGAAATTGTTGAACTTATATCACAGGATATTCGTTGCATGAAAGCCTCTGAACCCAGAACTTCCTAGGATGAAGGAACACACCTCTTACCATGTATTCACATGGTCAGAAGCAAAGCTCTAAACCCACACATTTCATTCTGAGCTCAGTTCAAGTGTAGGAGCCTTCATGTTTTGCACAGTCAGGCAAACACAGATTCATCCTTGCTCAGTACAACACACTCACACCCCATGTTCCAGGCACATCACTCCCCAACAGCCCCCTCCCTGCCCCTCCCCTCACACACACACACACACACTCACTCTCATAGAAAGCCTCTCAGAACTGCATACAAATCATGACACCTGGAAGATTGTTTTATCTTCTGGTGGTCAGATTTGGCTATTTCTCATCACAGACCCACTTCACTAGAACTGTGGATCTCAGAGGGACATATATGCAAAACATTAAAAAGCCATGGATTTTACAATACTTGTGACGTTGAGCTTTTTGCATACAGGAGACTTAAAATCTAATTCTGTGAAATTAAACTAAAATATACAAAATCCTCTAAAGCATTATCTTCTCTAATTTTAAGGTAAACTCTACAAAGTCACGAAGCAGATAATGAGGGTTCTTATACTTCAAAGTTTTGAAGAATTAGATGTGAGGAGTTCTTCTTAAATTCTGACTTAAAATGTGCCTTAAGAACATAAAAAATCTAGGAACCCCTTCTGCTACCTTTTTCATTACATACTACTTTATACAAATATATTTAACATACACATATAAAACACCATATCCTAAGGTACTTTTATACATCCATGTAACACACAGCACGTTTTAAATACTGTTTTTATCTGCTAACAAAATGATGGAATCTTTGAGTGAGAGAAAGGAGAGAGATTGGTGCTGGTTTTTGCAAGGCTTTTAACACTCTCACAATATTCTATGATCCCAGTTTGGATGCTGCAAGCTACGTGGATGGACAGTAAGGGGGTAAAAAAACTGCCTGGATAATCAGGCTCAGAAGTCAGTGACTGAAGGGTTACACACTGTGGAGGTGGGGAACAAGTACACAAGGCCCTGTCCTTAGCAATGACCCAGAGGAGGTGACACCACGTTTTTATCAAATCTGCAGATATATGAAGGCAGGAGGAGCATCCTGTGCACTGAACAGCAGGGCTGGTATCCAGAGGGGCCTCTGAGGCTGCCTCTACAGGAAAGGTATGAAACTCATCAAGGGCAAAGGCAAAGTCCAGCAGCTGGGAAGGAAAAAGTCAGAGCACCAGTCCCAGCTGGGGTCTGCCTGGGGAGCAGCACTGTGAAAAAGTGAGCTGAGTGTAAGCCTATGGTGTGCCCTGACAGGAGCAACAGCATCCCATGCTGAATGAACAGGAACAGAACCAGCAGATGTAACACAGTGGTTACCTCTTTACTTGGTGCCTGTTTTACTGCTTCACCTAGAATAATGCAGCCACTCTTAGCCACTCAATATGAGAAAGAAAGATTACATCACAAAATAAAGAGTTATATGATTATTTTGAGGTGACCAACCGTATTATCAAGCTTCAGTGATGGTCCAGAACATGTATTAAGTCTCTCTCCACCTTCAGCAGCAGCAACTGGTGAATCTTGAGACACTTGAGAATCCTGGGACTGGGCTGAACACAGAAGTAACAGCAGCAGTAAGGAACAAAAAGCAATTTTCGAGTTCACAGTCAGCAATGCACAGCAGAGGGCAGTAACACTCCACTGCTGCTGGCCTCACTCTTCCAGCACTGATTCTGCCCATCCTTAACCACTCTCCTCTCACCTACAAAACAGTTTTCACTCCACCACACCACCAATTACATCAGCAACCTCTGGTCCTCCTTGACCAGCCTTCCTAAAATTTCGAACTATCCTGACTGCTCTCCACAGAGAAGGCAGGAAGAGCTTGAAATTCATGCTTTGGCTTAGCAGATTGAAACGTGGCATTGCCAGTGTTACTGCAATCATTTCACTGGAGTGAGGGGAATCTTTTACAATCTACTCTTACAGTGATTACAGAGAAAAGAGGCATTTCAAGTGATTCAGAGAAACCAGAAACACTGAATTGCTTAACTACAGCTTGACTACTACCATGGAACTGAATCACTTTTGCCATAATGCTCTTACACATAAAAATAAGATCAGTATCTGTGCAAAAAAAACACCATAGCAGCACGCAAAAAATGCAATTTCTGCACTCAGTGCTGATAAGCACCTTCAAAGCTTGACAATTCTATGATTATAAATTAATTGTCACAAATACATATTCTTATTTCCAGTATAATTTTCAAGAAAGAAGTACTAAGTATGAAACTGAAATGAAACATGAGTGAAGTAGGTATGTTTTCTCCCAATTCTAAAAAGGCTGCTAATGACAGAGACATTTCAAATTCCCACCTTTTGTAAGACTCTTTACCTAGGCAGATCTGACTTTTTGTGAATCCTAACACTACTTTGTACTTGTATATGCTGAAACTCAATTTCTTACCAGATGGCAAACTCTAGTTGTTCTAATTCATACTATAAAGGGGGATGTTTCCTTTGTGAAGCAACACCAGTGATGTATTGATATGATGTGACATTAAAAAGATTGTGTTCTCCATAAATATGAAACATTTTGAAATTCATTAAAAAAAAAAAAAAATCCAAGGTTTCTTATAGCCAATATTACCCAGCAGACTTTTAGGAGAAAGTACAAAACATGAAAGGAAATACATCTAAAACACATTCATTTAGAGACCATGTACTCTGCTCAAGTCTCCTCCTCTTCCCTGGAGCAGGATACAGGAGACAGAGGATCCTGAAAATGAGCAAGGCCTTCAAGAAAATTCCTTGAAGAAGCATGAAAACTGCAATCATCTAATCAATTACTATTGAAATATCTCCATAGAAGAAAAAAATGCATAGTATGAGACATTGCTAAACTTGAAGTAATAACAAGAAGTGGTGTCTAGAAATGGCTGTCAGAAATTCAGAAACTAGAAATAGACTATTTATTTTAAAATTTTATAAAAAAGTAAATGCTGGAACAAGCATACCACACAATTCTCCATTTCCTGATACCTTTCCATCAACATTAGAGATACTTTTCTGAAAGAAGTTATTTTATTTTCTATAGAATATCATTATGACAGGCAGTAATTCAGGATACACCAGAGATGAGATTCAAGCATTTAATAATCTCTTGTATATAAATTTTATGGACAGCTATGTTACAAATGTTTCATTACTGTACTGTAATAACCTGCATTGTTCTTGTGATATTAATACCAGGGATGAACAGTATCAATGTCATGCTCTAAACCAATTTATTTAATTAAAAATCCATTCTCATATCCCATGACTTTATTATATTAATATCCTTAAAAATCCTGTATTTGGTGATTCATAAAGGAAGGTTTTTCAGTCTTCACTCCTTCCTCTAAAATAATATTGCAAGGTTCTTGTTCCTCACAGCATCCTGAAATTGACATGGGACTTCTATGTTTTAACTTCTTGGCTACCATAATGTCACAAAAAAACTATATTTAAAAGCTGAATCTGTAATATTCCAAATGCCTTTTCTTTCCCCAACAGAAATGGCAGTAAAATAGCAACAATTCTTCTAGGGTACAATTTGAAAGACAAATGACTGAAAATCCAACCACGCAGTGAAGACAACATAAAAACAGGGATTAGTTCAAATCCAGCCATGTAGACAAACAAACACATACAATGAAAAATTCTGTTGAAATGCTGAATTATGGACAACTATTTGTAATTACTAAAAAAAAACCTGAAATCTTATGTTAGTTTGGATCACAAAAAAAAGTCATGCTTGGAATAAGATCCCTGTACAGAGTAGCAACACATGAAGAAAATCACATCTGGAGCACTGCTTGAGGTAAGCACTGCAGATAAATAAAGAGAGGTGAGCTTGTTGATAGGTCCTGAAGGAGAACTGTGGAAGAGATGTGTGTATCAAACCTAGTTACTGGTTCCTGGCTGACTTCCTAAAGAAATTAGGTTCATGCCATCAAACTGCCTGTCTCATCTGCAGGGTTATTCTGCAATTCCCATAATAACAGTTTGAATTCCATTAGCCCTTTCTAAGCAAATAGGATTGGAAAAAACATCAAGTGTCCAAAGTTCCCAACTCATCCTATCATGCATCAGTGGCACATAAAAGAACAACTCAGATTTTAGACTCACTGGTGGCATTCAATGCAACATCACTTCAGCAGTTACCTGTCCTCTGGCTGCAGCAGCTCATCAGTTTGTGTAGCACTTGCAACCTCTCAATACTGAGCACAGGGATTCATCCTCCCCTAACCACATGCAGTCCTTAAGACCCACTTTACAGTCAGACATGGCTGCCTCTAAATTTGAAAGGCAAATTATACAGGCAGCTGATTATAGTTTTTTAAAAAAATGCCTTTTATCCAAGGCAACTCTCCTATCAAAGCAAACTCACCTTTGTTGATAAAGCATCTGCATGTAAAAAGCAGATGTACCAACTTTATCTTTTTATGTCTGATTTGACAAAGCATGAGAGCAGTGACTAAGGATTTGTACACATCTAGTGGTTCTGTAATTATGAAAGCAGTACAACTTTTAAGTTTAAAGACTTACATTATTTGGTCAAAGGTTGAAACCACCAAAAACATAACTTCAAAGAACAAGGTCACAGATCACACAAAGCACTAATGTGCTCTAACCTACAGAGACACAGTTACATCTTGAAAACATTGGAAAAATGCAAACATGTTCTGCTAAGATTCAAGTAGCAAAAATAAATTCAAAACCAAATGAAATAAAAAATCATAAACAACAACCTAAAATGAACCTTAAGTTTTCCCTTCAGAAACTTTGTATTTAGAGTGCAAGAACTGTAGATTTTCTTGCTGAAATACCACACTAGTTACAGAAAGTACTAGAGAGCCACACAGCACACATGTTATTGAGATTATTGCTGGCACTTTTGGCTGCTGATCTGTCCAAGAGTGCAATCCTCTTAAATACATAATCACAGAAAGCTTTGGGGTTGTTTTCTTTTGATATAGATGTTCACATAAAGTTTCCTAATCCTCTTACATAAACTATTGCATTGTTCATATACAACAGTTAGTAACGTAAAAAGACACCACACCAAGATATTTTATATTAATTTGGTAACAGCTGCTCTAGCAATGCTTCTACAATTTACTCAGAAAAATACAAGTCTTTTCTTCAAATATTGCTAAAAGACAAAATGTTTCCAGGATAATTTATGTTCAAATATAGATATACTTCAAAAGGGGCATTCTGAGAAATAAAGAAACAGTTGAAGGAAAATGAGCTTCTATGGACTTACTCAAAACAACTCTAATTCCAAGTAAATCCAACTGAATTGGAAATGATGTCTCAATGCAAACTAAATGAAAAATTAAAGCTTAGGGCCAGTGGTGAAATTTCTAACAAAACCAGGAGATGTGTACTATGTAGTTGTATTGCTTGTAACAAGGAGCATACAAAGGCCACCAAGCTTCTGAGAACTCTGCTGCTCCAATAAAATTTTACATGGATACTGGAAACTGTGTTGGACCATGCAACGCTGTCACCTTGTAATAAGCTTCAAATTGCTTTAGTGAATGCTTTACAAACTAGTCATCTTTGTTCTTTTGTAACACCAGTCAAGTTATCCATAACATGTTTAGTAGGTTTCAATGGCCCTGTAACAAAATTATTTCGAACATTCACAAACCACTTTCTAACAAAAACTTTTTTCTTGATAACCAAACCAGTTCGGTTTATTTTATGGAATCAGAATAACTCTGCTACCTATGAACATGGCCTATCTTCAAAGGTGCTCTTGTTCAATAAAAGCTCTTCCTAGGCAGACAAAAATAGCACTAAAGCAGTCATTACAATGTTGCAGAGTTGTGCCTTTTGACAGATTCAGTGGAGCATGTAAAAAGCCTATGATGGCTACTAGAAAACATCAAAGCAGAATGGACCTGTCTTGAATACCGGCTATGCACAGACTTTTCCTAGTCAGGAGACCCGTCAAAGCTACTCGAAAATTCCAGATGTCTGGCTCAACCCTAGCACTGTGTTAGTCTCACAAGCTGAAGGTCAAGGCTAATGCACTGTGAGCTAATAGTCACAACTTCCTAATTAAACAGAAATTGCAGATACAAAATAATTACCTGTCACTAAACGAGGTGACAGGACACGAGGAAATGGAATGGAGCTGCGTTAGGGCAAGCTCAGACTGGACATGAGGAAAAGGTTTTTCATTG
>VZRX01001996.1:0-40291 GCA_013398075.1 Notiomystis cincta
CTTTAAATAGATCTATTACATATATAAATATTTAATATTGATTTAATGTATTTATATATTAAGGTATATCTATATGATAAATCAATGTATAACACAATATGCATATATTTAATATATAAATATATTAAATCTTATAAGTTCTGTATGAACATTAAGAGAAGCATTTTCATCAACCTCAGAGAACCAGTTAGGATCTTTGGGTCACTACATTTTCTTCCCTGTTTCCACATGGAAGATATATGGGAGGTTTGGCACAGAGAACTTACTTTCTTTAACAATGTGCAGACTTTTACAAACCATATGTTGCTAACTATTCTGAGTCAGAAGAATTAATTTATATTCCACTTAGGGATATTTATTGCACTTCCTAAATTACCTCAAAATCTGTAGATCAATGCTTGTGTGTATATATATATATATGTATATATACACATATATATATACATGCACATATGTGTGTGTACATGTGTATGTGTGTATATATATATACATGTAACTGAGAATGTCTCATGGTTGAAAGGTTGCAGCAAGTTGCAGAGGAGGGCAGAAACATACGACACACAGTGACATAAAATATATCCATCTCCTCTTTAGACCAGGAAAACCACAGCAGGGAGAATTTCCCACCAATTTCCATTCTTTCTTGGTATTTTGAGCCATCTTCTTGTGGAGAGTTTCTTGTTTTTTCCCTCCTCTTCCTCCCTCACATCCTTGGCCTTTTAATCCTTACCAAATTTCAGAGAGCTCACCACCTGTGCTCTGAGCCAGCAATCTCAGCAGCACAAAGATGGATACCAGTACTGTGAGTCCATGTCTTTTTCTTTGGTTCTATAGATTCATGATCAAGAGGATCCTTCCATTTTGGTTCCCATTTAAATGGAAATCTGCTCTGTCAACATCAAAATCAGCCTTTAAATGGATGTTTGCCATTCAGGTTTGTTTGTTGCAACAGCACAAGAGAAAAGCACGTGAAAAGCCAGAAATCATCACTTAGTCCCTGGGTATTTAGTAGCTCTGTGTGACCCAACAATCCATCCTGCAGCTGAAACCCCTGTTAGAGGTACCACTTCCCAAATTCTCTGAACAATATACTCTGAGCAGTCACTATGTAGCAGAGAATTTTAGCTCAAGATAAAGAAATCTTAGTGAAATTCCCATTTAAGGATGGAAAGGGGAAAAAGGTGACCTCTAAGATCATCAGGTCCAACCACTAACACAGCACTGCTAAGCCCACCACTATCCCATGTCCCCAAGTGCCACATCTATATGTCTTTTAAATACCTCCAGGGATGGTGGCTCCATCACTTTCCTGGGCATCTGGTTTGACAGCCCAATCCCTGGAGAAAATTCCCTCATCTCCAATCTAAACCAAACCTCCTCTGGTACAAATTGAGGATATTTCCCCTTGTCCTATCAGATGTCACTTGCGAGAAAAGACCAACTCCCATCCTGGCTAGAAGCTCCTTTCACGCAGTTGTAGAGAGGGATAAGGTCCTCCTAAACCTTCTTTTCTACAGGCTGAATGCCCCCATCTCCCTCAGCAGCTCCTCACCAGACTTGTGCTCCAGACCTTTCACCACCTCCTTTGCCCTTCTCTGGACTCGCTCTGACACCTCAGTGTCTTTCCTGTAGTGAGGAGTCCAAAACTGAACACAGGATTCGAGGTGCAGCCTCACCAGTGCCCAGTACAGGGTGAATACCCAGGACAGAACAGGTGGCCACATCCTCATCTGATGTTTGTCTCTGTGGCTACACTGCCTGTGAGTCAAGAGCAGTGTGTGCCATTGAAANCACCAGACTTGTGCTCCAGACCTTTCACCACCTCCTTTGCCCTTCTCTGGACTCGCTCTGACACCTCAGTGTCTTTCCTGTAGTGAGGAGTCCAAAACTGAACACAGGATTCGAGGTGCAGCCTCACCAGTGCCCAGTACAGGGTGAATACCCAGGACAGAACAGGTGGCCACATCCTCATCTGATGTTTGTCTCTGTGGCTACACTGCCTGTGAGTCAAGAGCAGTGTGTGCCATTGAAAAATCTGGTCCTATGTCTTCGAAGACTAATTTGGCCACTCTAAAGAAAAGGCACATCACATCATTTTTGTTCTGGGCTTTGTTTCCAAGAGTCATTGCCAGCTGACCAGAAGGAGGTGACAAGAGCTACTGAGGTCATTTGTCTCCCTCCTTCCTAGACAGCACATATGGCATCTTAAGGAGCTCAGCCCTCGGCTCTTGGGAAAGACATACTGCAGGCTCATTCTACAGAGGAAAATTTCTTTGAGAAAAATTGATGAAATAGTCCCCTTAACCATGCAGGAGAAAAGCAGACTTCTCTCAGTCTTCACTCTATGATGTAAGTGCCTTCCTGCAGTGCACTTTCCTGGCATGCCAGATCACATTGTGTTAAATTATGCACTGCCAAGGAAGAGGATCAGAATACTGAAGACAGCAGTAGGCATTATTGGATTTACTTTATTGCCCATTGTATAGATTGGAAATAGCTTAGAAGCTCATAACTCCTCAAATTGAGGAAATTTTGCCACCCACAGGTTGAAAATTTTGATGAGAATCTTGCTTTCATTTCACAAACAAGTGGTTAAAATGTCTATTGTCTGCACTGTGAAAGACCAGCATTCAGAGATCTTAAGTAACCTGTAAAAAATAATGAAATTCACTTTGGAATCATGAAACTTGAACATAATGAGAATATGGATTTCTTCTTTTTCTTTACCTTTTGTTTTTGAGCTTGCCAAAATACATTTCATGGCTTTCTTCTGTAAACCAATTAAAAACCTCTAGAAAGTCAGGCAACTGAGGGAAGTTCCAAAGTTTTAAGAAATTTGCCTAGACCAAGATTTTCAGCACAACTGTGAAGTTTATAGCACTGTCTAATCTCATGCATAGGGAGCTGGCCTGGAGCAGGAGGAGAGTGACACGGACATATAGGAGGGATGCATTAGTTGCCAAAAATTACTCCTCTGTGTTACTTACTGCTGGTAAATATAAACATGGTGCTAGTTATAATGCACTCAGCAGAAGCAGAGAAATTATTCCTTTTAATCTTGGACCATTAGGAAAATTGTGGGAGGAGAAGGGAAAAAGTCTTCTGCCTGCCCTAAATGTATGAGCTAAAGCCAGTGTTAAATACAAAATACTGAAAAATTTTAAAAACCTTTAATTCCCTCACTAGGAAAAAGCATGTACTTATTTGTACACATGCAAGCACACACACTTTTTCTTTTTTTTAAGGTGGCTGGGAAAGGTAAATATTGATTTACATCAAGTGGAGATTTGGCTCCATGGCTAGGATTACATATGCTCAGCTCTCCTCCATGTCAGATTGTCTGAATCCCAGTTGCATTTTTCAGTGGTATTTCATATTTGAAATTATATATATAATAATATTATAAACATATATAATGTATATAATCTCAGCATTAGTGAAGCTAAACTGACCAGTCCAGTATAATTTTCTTGTTCTTACATACCATGGCCTAATTCTGCTTCTTACTGATGGCAAGAGGTTCAGAGCAGAACTCCACTTGGGAATGCCATGCTTCTGCTCTGCAGCTCACGCTGACAGGGCATCACACAGTATTTGTATTTACAGCTAAAGACAGATATGCCATTGTGCCTTGACATATACATGCAAAGCTTTCTGTTTCTGTTAGTTTTGAAGCTCACTGTTTGGATCATGTTCTATTATTACAAAAAGTTAAGTCTCACAGACAAGGTATTTACTCGATCCTCGACAGTGTGCATTAGTGGTTCAGGCATCGCAGATTGCTCATGGCTCAAGGAACTGCACAGCCTTGAAAAGAAGACAACCCCAGTGCCAAGCACAGAGCCAAACTGCTGGTGCTCTGTTTCTTATCATCAGATAACTTGCTCATCCATTTGATTTGACCCTGTGTAAATTTTGTGAACAATGAAGAGAAGCAAATTGCATGCATGGGCTTTGGTAAATTCCCAGCTTCTCCATTACTACTCTGCTTGTTTGCTGCAGGACATTTTACTCCTTGCCCAATCTCAAACCAAGGCTGCAGAGAGGCGATAGAGGATATTAGCTTATCCTCTTAATTCGTACAGTTTTCAGGAACTTATCTCTCCTTTTTTGGTTGGTTGTTTTTTGCCTAGGAAAAGACTGCTTTTCCCATTCTTTCAAGGTGAAATAAATCATAGAATCATAGGATCACAGAAGGGTTTGTGTTGGAAAGCAGCTTAAAGATCATCTCATTCCAGTGCTGCTGCCAGGGGCAGGGATACTCATTAGACCAAGCTTCTCAAAGCCCCATCCAACCTGGCCTTGAACACATCTAGGGGTGGTGCATGCAGTTTCTCTGAGCAACCTATGCCAGTGCCTCACATCCTCTCATGTAAAAGATTTCTTTCTAATAGCTAATCTAAATTTACCCTCTGTCAGTTTAAAGCTGTCACCTCCTTGTTCCATCACTACATGCCCTTGTAAAAAGTTCCTCTCCAGCTTTCCTGTAGGACTCCTTCAGGTACTGAAATATCGATCACATCCATGTAATTCCTGACCCAGACTTCAGTGCACAGGTATAACCCAAGTGTCTGGTAACGATGAGCTGTGCATTAAGCCAGAACATAAAAACAAAACAACAAAATCCCCACCAGAAACTCTGCTCTACAGCTGAGACTTAGAGGCTCACGCTGCTTTTGCCATTTAATTTACCACAGGATAATTAGAGCCTCCTACGATGATTTTCACTTTGTGAAGAGGGAGATGCAGACCCTTCAGCACTGTCTCCCTCCATGCATAAGGTATTTCTCTCCTGCAGCAATTTTTTTGCCGGCATGGGGTGCAGGGGCTGGCAAGTGACCATAGCAGATTGAGAGAGCATTTTTACTCACAGATTGTTCATACCTTTCATTTTTCCATGTGAGATAAGCCTATTAGTTTTGTTAGTGCATTAGAAAAATACATTAAAAACATTTGAAGTGGCTGGAGAAGGAAGAGTTTGTATTGTTTGTGGCCCTATAAGGCTTCATACCCATTGCAGTGAAGGCTCATTTTCTCCCATGGACTTCTTTTGGTCTTGAAATTAGCCCTATGTGGGGCTAATTTTTCTGTTGGGTTATGATGCTTCCCTAGAATGAAAATAAGTATACTTTCCCATTCTATGACATGTTAGAAAGATTGCTCTTTTTCCCTTGGGAATTCATCTCTTTACTCTGGTGAATGGCAGTTTTCATTAAAAAAAAAAATTCTATGCAGTGAAGGGCATACATAGAGCTGATGACTTAGACATGAATATAGACATGGACCAGAGCAATGCCACCTGCTTCTATGTCTCCACATATAGAAGCATCTCTTTGCAAGATGGGTTAATTTTTGTAACCTACTTTGTGTTGGACACAAGCAAGAGATGGCTAAATTGAAATCTGTGCATGCAGTGTGCTGAAGGATCCTTGCTCTTAGCTTGTGGTTATTTTCCAATCCTATTTAATATATTACATCAAATACTCATATTCTCTTCTGTTTCCTTAATGAACTGACTAACATTATTATTTTCAAAGAAAGCCCTTAGATTTCATGAGCCCTACAGCTCTCTTCTCTAGTACTGTTATGCAATTTATATTGGACTTGATTTGCCCATCTCATGCTTGTCCATCTTATGCTTGCACTTACACTACAAAAACTAAATTACATTATCCAGCCTTGCAGCCACCACACATCTCACCTTCTGTATTACAACAAGCTTATCCTTCCTGGTGGGTCTCAATTTCTCTATGGATGCAAATGAAAAATAGTTAAAAAGAAATGCATTTAAATCCCAAAAGATATGTGAAGATCCTGCTTGCATTTTTCTGTCAGATAAACCTCTGCATTTTTTTCTGTAGCTTCCTATAAGTCTCAAACACTCCACACCTATAAAGTGGAATAATCTCTGTGTGTGTGTTTTGAAGGTATGGCAATACAGCAAGTGTTACAGAGTTTTTAAGTCTATGCCAGTAATGGATTAAACTCAGGTTTTTTACTTAAATCTGAAGATTAGNGATCACAGAAGGGTTTGTGTTGGAAAGCAGCTTAAAGATCATCTCATTCCAGTGCTGCTGCCAGGGGCAGGGATACTCATTAGACCAAGCTTCTCAAAGCCCCATCCAACCTGGCCTTGAACACATCTAGGGGTGGTGCATGCAGTTTCTCTGAGCAACCTATGCCAGTGCCTCACATCCTCTCATGTAAAAGATTTCTTTCTAATAGCTAATCTAAATTTACCCTCTGTCAGTTTAAAGCTGTCACCTCCTTGTTCCATCACTACATGCCCTTGTAAAAAGTTCCTCTCCAGCTTTCCTGTAGGACTCCTTCAGGTACTGAAATATCGATCACATCCATGTAATTCCTGACCCAGACTTCAGTGCACAGGTATAACCCAAGTGTCTGGTAACGATGAGCTGTGCATTAAGCCAGAACATAAAAACAAAACAACAAAATCCCCACCAGAAACTCTGCTCTACAGCTGAGACTTAGAGGCTCACGCTGCTTTTGCCATTTAATTTACCACAGGATAATTAGAGCCTCCTACGATGATTTTCACTTTGTGAAGAGGGAGATGCAGACCCTTCAGCACTGTCTCCCTCCATGCATAAGGTATTTCTCTCCTGCAGCAATTTTTTTGCCGGCATGGGGTGCAGGGGCTGGCAAGTGACCATAGCAGATTGAGAGAGCATTTTTACTCACAGATTGTTCATACCTTTCATTTTTCCATGTGAGATAAGCCTATTAGTTTTGTTAGTGCATTAGAAAAATACATTAAAAACATTTGAAGTGGCTGGAGAAGGAAGAGTTTGTATTGTTTGTGGCCCTATAAGGCTTCATACCCATTGCAGTGAAGGCTCATTTTCTCCCATGGACTTCTTTTGGTCTTGAAATTAGCCCTATGTGGGGCTAATTTTTCTGTTGGGTTATGATGCTTCCCTAGAATGAAAATAAGTATACTTTCCCATTCTATGACATGTTAGAAAGATTGCTCTTTTTCCCTTGGGAATTCATCTCTTTACTCTGGTGAATGGCAGTTTTCATTAAAAAAAAAAATTCTATGCAGTGAAGGGCATACATAGAGCTGATGACTTAGACATGAATATAGACATGGACCAGAGCAATGCCACCTGCTTCTATGTCTCCACATATAGAAGCATCTCTTTGCAAGATGGGTTAATTTTTGTAACCTACTTTGTGTTGGACACAAGCAAGAGATGGCTAAATTGAAATCTGTGCATGCAGTGTGCTGAAGGATCCTTGCTCTTAGCTTGTGGTTATTTTCCAATCCTATTTAATATATTACATCAAATACTCATATTCTCTTCTGTTTCCTTAATGAACTGACTAACATTATTATTTTCAAAGAAAGCCCTTAGATTTCATGAGCCCTACAGCTCTCTTCTCTAGTACTGTTATGCAATTTATATTGGACTTGATTTGCCCATCTCATGCTTGTCCATCTTATGCTTGCACTTACACTACAAAAACTAAATTACATTATCCAGCCTTGCAGCCACCACACATCTCACCTTCTGTATTACAACAAGCTTATCCTTCCTGGTGGGTCTCAATTTCTCTATGGATGCAAATGAAAAATAGTTAAAAAGAAATGCATTTAAATCCCAAAAGATATGTGAAGATCCTGCTTGCATTTTTCTGTCAGATAAACCTCTGCATTTTTTTCTGTAGCTTCCTATAAGTCTCAAACACTCCACACCTATAAAGTGGAATAATCTCTGTGTGTGTGTTTTGAAGGTATGGCAATACAGCAAGTGTTACAGAGTTTTTAAGTCTATGCCAGTAATGGATTAAACTCAGGTTTTTTACTTAAATCTGAAGATTAGCTTTCTGTGTAAAGCTTGGCAGAGACATCTTATGATTTCTCTAAGACATGTTTTCATCTAGTCATGGCATTTCCAAATTCTGACTCTGGCCAGATAATTCTGACTCTGGTCAATAAAAGATTCTAGGACCCCAGGTTCCTCACAGTAAAACTCAGTGGAGAAACCTGCACTATATTAGACACTGAGAAAAGAGCTTTCTTTTCAAATATTTCTTTGAAAGCAACTTTCTGGAAGGAGAAGCAACTCCAGGCTACTTTACTTAAAAGGGATAGCCTGTGGATCTGATCTGAATCTGGGAGTGAAGAGAGCAAAACACTTTTAGAATTATAGAATCATTTAGGTTGGAAAAGACCTGTAAGAGCATCAAGTCCAGCCATTAATCCCGCACTTTCAAGCCCACCACTAAACCATGTCCCTAAGTGCCATATCCACACACCTTTTGAACACTTCCAGGGATGATAGTTCCACAGCTTCTCTGATCAGCCTGTTCCAGTGCTTGACAACTCTGTAGCAGTGTACCTTGAACTACCCCAGATGTATTGAGCAGGGAGAGATTCACGCTCTTGGTCACCCATATGACACAATCCCTAGCAGTGGTGCTCAGACTTTTTAAGCCATTAAAGCAGTAAGAGTGAGACAAAGTCATGACAGGACTCAGCTGGTAATGTGGTAGCATGGCAAGGAGGTGCAAAGGTGTGGGACAGCTCTTGGTGAGACGTGCATGGCTTTGGGTCTTCTTTGGGGTGGCCAAGCTGACTCTGCCAGATGAGCATGAAAAGACAACGTATGGGCCAGTCAACAGCAGGATGGACTAGGATATAGGCATCCCTCAGAGGCTATCAGAGAGACAGGCCAGTCACAGTGGGGTGTCAGCTGGAATAGATCACAGAATCATAGAATGGTTTGAGTTGGAAGGCACGTTAAAGATCATCCAGTTCCAACCCCCCTGCCATGACGCCTTCCTCTAGAGCAGGTTTCTCAAAACCCCATCTGACCCAGTCTTGAACACTCTTGGGGTGGGACATCAACAGCTTCTCTGGCCAGTTTGTGCCAGTGCCTCATCACCTTCACAGTGAAGAATTTCCTCCTAAAATATGATCTAAGTGTATCCTCTGTCAGTTTAAAACCGTTCCCCATTATTCCATCACTACATGCTCTTGTTAGAAGTCCCTCTTTGGCTCGCTTGTTATAGGTTTAGATTTTCTCAATATAATTTTGCTCATGAGTCCAGACCTCTGAAATTCTGCCCCTGTCCCCCAAAGTAGGAGCTGCAAGCTGTCTGCATCTCTGCCAAGCTCATGTAACATGGACACCCATCCAGCCATTCAAATACCAGTGTTTAACAACTCTGCCTCACCTGCTTACCCTGTGCTTCCTGTTTTATTTTTTTAACTAGAATTTACAGTTCTACCCTGCAGCACCCACAAAAGTGCACAAACACATAAGACAGAATCATGTTCACCGCATCAGTACTAACTCCAGTAAATGGAGACAACTGCCTTTCCTCCCCCTGGCTGTTCATCTCCTACAAGTGAAAGAAAAGACAACCCATAAAAAGAGACTGAAAAAGAAAGAGAAAGTCACATGAATCAACACAAATAGAAGCATCTCATGCAAAGAACAGACTCAATCAGCTGGGCAAGGGACCTGGTGGGAGTGACATACCCCCACGCTGCCAATTACAATGGAACCTGACTGCATTGTGATGGAAAAAACACTTTTTTTCTTCTTCCTTATAGCTACTTTGGTAATAGGCAATTTATCTTAATAACAGTGGGAATGAAAATACTCTAGTGGAAGTGTTGTATAGCAACTAACTGTGAAGTAGGCAAAAAGAAATGCAGAAAAGAAAACTTTGCTGTGGCCTCCATCACTCTTGTGTACCATACAGTATTTCCTTAAAAATAAAAAGGAGAGGCTTTTTTATTTGCCTTTATGTTTGCCCTCCCCAGGGTCTAATGCTACTGCCTAGGTACCTAATGCAGAAATTCAGGTGGCTGAATCTCACCCACAATTTTTGGAGTTCCATTTGCAGCACCATGGCAGCACCTGCAAATCCAGCACCTAGTAGGCCACTTCCATCTGCCTTGAGCTATCATTCTTCTGGTGATTTCTATGTGCTGTTTTGCTCTGCAGTGGGATGTTCAGGCATATTCTGGCTTTAGAGAGTATTTTCATTATTTGACCTGCCTAATCAGAAACAGTTTTCAAACTCCATTTTTATTAACTTTGGGAAAAAAAAAGAGAGATTTCAGACAAAGCTGATGGTAAACAGATGCCATTCAGCTAATAGTGGTTGATTCTCTAGGTACTCAAACACAGGGATGGGTCTGAAAAGAACAAAACCTTCCCAGCACTTGTTTTAATGAGTAGCTTTCTTGCATTTGATCATGTGTTTTCTCAGAGGAAAATGTAAAGGCTTGTGACTAGCCAGAGGCAACTCACTACCCAATATAACACAGACATGGGGGAGTGAACTGCTGATGCTCCATGTCATACACAGTCCCCTTCCCCCTCCTCCCTCCCTCCTCATCCTTAGCTACTGTTGCAGCTGAAGCCAAGCCACTGGATGTACAACCTGGAATCATAGGATCAAAATAATTGCGAAACAATAACTTCTGTAGCTAAGCAAACCAAGGCAGCTCGCAGAGACTGTCAGTCCCCACACTTACAAGCTGCAATCTATTTTCACCACCATAGGCTGCCAGGTTAATTAAATGGGACTCCTCGTGGTGTCAGGAAGGAAGTCAAGCAGCAAGTGTTTGCAGAAACAGGCTTTAAAGAGAACAGCATATGAGAAAGGGAAGAAATTTCCTGGGACCACATGCTTTTGTACATTTGTTGGGAGATGTAATATGCCTTGGCTGCTGCAGAGGGTCCCTTCCTAAGTGGTGTCCTAGTTAGCCCTGGTGCAGTAATGCCTCTGTTCCTCACTTCTAGGAATGTTGGGATGAACCCTCAGCTCAAAGTATTTTGTCCTCAATACTACTCCCTGACAAAAAGCGAGGTCCAGAGAGCTACTGAACACCTCCAGCTTCTATGTTTTTCAGGATAAGCTCTGAAAGTCTTCACATCACATTTTTCTTTCTCTTTCCCTTTTTTTTTTTTTTTTTTTTTACGGCCAGTGAGATAATGTTCCTGTGTTTCCTTCTCTTTTATGACTCATAAAACTCACTCTCCCTTTAATGCAGAAGCAGCAGCATCCTCTTTCTTTGTGCTGAAAAATGCTCAATTACCACAATTAAGACAGTCATATAACATCTGACTGCTCTATTTTTCACATTATGGTGAGAATGCTGCAGGAGTTTCCTAGACTTGATGGCAGGACTAGAAAAATGACCATTTTCAGGAATTCTCATTTCCTTATCCAGTATCTTTTCACCTTGACTCCTTAAGGAATTTAAAGCACTAAAATCTCAAAGTCATACAAGTAGTTGTCTATTATTATAAATCACATCAATTTTGTTAATTGTTCAGTAGTTGTCTATTATTATAAATCACATCAATTTTGTTAATTGTTCAGTACAACTGTTAACAGTTATGCAGCTTGTGTCATCCATTGATGATATTCCCTCCTAATTAAGGTGCATCCATCCTTCCTTGACTCTTTTTTCACACCAGGTTCATGTAATTAGAAAAAGGGGATAAATACAAAGTTATATAGGATATATTTCAATTCACATCACCTGTTTTGTATATTTAAGCTAGAGAGCTATGTAAAAGGGCTGTGGATTACCTGTGGCTTCACTAACGTTGCCCCATAAGTTCTGAATGGCAATAGGGAAAGGGACCAGATAGATGGTCAAACCAGAGCTTAAGCAGCAGAAGTGTCTGCTGAGGTGGGAGATAAATCGGCTGGCTGAATTGGGCAGATCAAGTGTGAATGAGCCTAAACCACTTCTGTTCTCCTTTAGTACAGAGTAATGCTGGTGGACTTGCTGTTGCTTGGATAGACAGCATTGCACTCTAGAGATGAACATAAAAATAAATCATGATTCCCACATTATCCATTAATGGTCACTTGTCCATTCAGTTGAAAAATTCTGAGGGTGCATCTTAAAGAGACATCTTGATTCTTAGCATATTTTAGGTAGATTCCTTGTATCCTCCCATAAATTCCATCTCTGACTTCCCTAGAACAATCTCTTTTCTATATTTTTATTTTCACTATTTGTCTGGGTATGAATATCCACTCTTTTCATTATTTACAAATCCGGTTTTTATTACTAAACACACTGTAAACAAAATCAATCCTTTCTTCACATATGGAAAATAAAGAATTTAATAGAAAAAGATGGATTATTTATAGGTTTCTGAGAAGTCTTACTCAATTTAGAAGAGAAAAAGACCTAATTCTCTGTCATGTTTTATGTGAGATCAGAGTTATTCCTGTGAAGCCCCTTGGCATAATTCCTGTTCACCCATTTCACACTTTCCAGAAGAGCTGTAAGACTGTATATGCACAAGAAAGAAAACCTTGGCTGTTTTTAATGCTTCATTCCTTTCAAAATAAGTATAGAGCTCAGCAAAAATTACTATCAGACCCCAAGTATCAATGACCATTCTTTATGCTAATCTTTCCATTTCCTGCTATTACCAGTTCCAGGGTCAACAGCCAAAAAAAAAAATAATACTGAACTATTGTAAAATCATCTGTCGTTTTATTTTCTCCCCCCAGTCTCTTAAAGAGTGTCTGCAATGAATTACCTCCATGTCTGAAATGAATTACTACTCCATCCCACACAAACACACCATCATTACCTGCCCCAAGCAAGGTCTGGAACTATATTGCTCTTGTATGTTAAACAATGGTCAAGCAATGGTGAGATGCAATTGATTATGTGAAACGTTAGAAAGCTTTAGTAAATCAGCTTCTCTGAAGTCATCTGGGCTTAGGTGTAGCTGGTTTTGGTTTAAAAGGTTATTACACTTTCTTTCTCCTTTCTCTTTCTTTCTTTCTTTCTTTCTTTCTTTCTNTTCTCTCTTTCTCTCTTTCTCTCTCTTTCCCTCTTTCTCTCTTTCCTTCCTTCCGCACCTTCCGCACCTTCCTTCTCTTTTCTCCTTTCCATTATTCCCTTATTTTTTTCCTCTTTGCAAATTATCTTGATGCTGATACTGCAGAAAGCAAATTGTCCAAATCTTTGAGAACTATGTCATTTTCAAGACCCTAATCCCTCACCCAATCCCAACTCACACTATAGACAGAGATAAACTTTTCATCTTGAAGCCAGATTGGTGCCTCCCTCTGATCTCTTTTACTAGAAACAGCTACTTCGTTCTTCAGATGCTTAAAAGTGTTTGTCCCATTTTCAGTCTCAAACTATTGACACCATTTTATACTACCTTGGTTGCTTTTCTTTCTTGTCAGTGTTTACCTACTTGAAATATTGCATATTGCCTGCCTGCATTTGTGTTCCTGTATTAGGCAAGACAAATCAGCTTAACCAGTAGTTCTCCTCTTTTGGTTTTTGTTTGTTTGTTTAGGAATGCCCTATTGTAATTTAAGTTTATTTCTTCAGGGGCCAATTTTGCTAAATCAGAAGCCACCTATTGCTGTTTGTCATTCAGGTAACACTGCAGTAATGAAACTGGAATCTAGAGGCAGTGCTCCCCACTACATTGCAATTAAAATCCCCCTAAACTGCTAATTGCAATTAGAATACCACTTTCCTATAACAACAGGCAACCTATTAAATGTTAAGACAGAGTTTGGAAAGAAGACAAACCAGCACATCACTTCAATTTTTAGCACAAAACAGACTTAAGTTTGTGTTCAAATTTATGTCCCTTTTCAAATCAAACTTCAATCCAACCAGATTCCCAGCACCATTACTCAAGCCATAAACAACATCCATACATTTCCAATTTTTAATCAAAACCCATGTATACTGATGTCAGTGCAATGAGGTTCCACAGACACAGTGTGTGTACCCTTTACAAAGATCATAGTGGAAATGGTGTTACTGTGAGAATCACTTTTAATGCCATGGTGCCCAGGCACTTGTTTCTCCCTGTTTCCTTTCTTGGTTTCATTCCTCTGCTCAGGTGTTGCTTCTATTTAAAGGTATCGAGTTAGTTTGGGGAAAAATATGCTGGAGCCCAGTATAAATGAGAACAATGTCTAGTAGAGCTGCTGCATGATGCACATAAATCATGCTAAGAAGAGGTGAAGGCTGAACAGTGCTGGTGTTACTCTCCCACTCTGGTATCGGGCAAGAAATGCATGGAAGTGAAAAGCAAACGCGTGGCAGGGCAGGGGATCGTGCTGCAGCACCTTTCTGGATGGCACAGATGAGAGCTGGTGGAGCTGCTGCTTTGTATCACTATAATGAGGGGTCAGGATCCAGAGTAGCAGTACTGTATTATTGGGAAATAACAGATACATACAAAGGAATAATCAGGCAGTGCTTTGCCCTGCAGATCTCTTACTGGTTTTCGTGCATATTGGGAGAAAGAGGCAGAATCTTCTTTTCAAGTGGTGTGCTGGGAAATGTGTTGGGTTAGAAATTTGGGTCTGATGTGCACTGAGATCTCTAAGATAGATTTCAAAAGCATGTATGATGAGCACTGCAGATATGGGGAATAAAAAGATTTTTAGTGTGGTCTCAAACATTCTAGCTGAATGTCTAGTGCAGATCAAAAAACTGCTTGCAGGGTTGTTTGTGTCATGTGTTACTTGATCAGCTGAGATGCAAATAAGTGAAGATCCTGCCTGAAACACAAATCCATAATTATTTTGAAAGCTTGAACATTTTTCGTGTGGTTTGTCCTCAGCCCACACCTGCAAGGAAAAGAAGTCATGGAACCACAGAATCAGTAAATGGTTTGGGTTGGAAGGGACCTTAAAGATCAACTAATTCCAAACCCCCTGCCATGGGCAGGGACACCTTCCACCAGACCAGGTTGCTCAGAGCCCCATCCAGCCTGGCCTTGGACACTTCCAGGGATGGGGCATCCACAACTTCTCTGGGCAACCTGTGCCAGTGCCTCACCACCTTCACAGGAAAGAATTTCTTCCTAAAATCTAATGTGAAGTTCCCCTCTATCAGTTTAAAGTCATTCTCCCTGGTCCTATCACTGGCCATCACCATCTCCACATCTAAAACATACTGTCCAGTGAAATGAGGGGACTTGCCAAGGTTTTGAACAGAAAAGGGTGAAAATTTACTGCTTTTGGGGTATTGCTTGAAGAAAAAATACCAAGAACCCCCGAAACATCCTAAGACAGCCAGATATCTACCATCCATCCACTCATCTATGCTCTGCAAAAGAGGAAATGGCACAGGCAGTGTTGAAAATACAAAATATTCCTCTTAAGAGGGAGAATCTCATTGCTGAGTTTAACTTAGGCTTTGCTGTGAGCATAAGGTAGCTGAGAGTTGGTAGAGGATGGGACAAGACTGGTTGGGCATGGTAGGAATGATGTACAGATCTTTTCCATTNTGTCTCAAACATTCTAGCTGAATGTCTAATGCAGATCAAAAAACTGCTTGCAGGGTTGTTTGTGTCATGTGTTACTTGATCAGCTGAGATGCAAATAAGTGAAGATCCTGCCTGAAACACAAATCCATAATTATTTTGAAAGCTTGAACATTTTTCGTGTGGTTTGTCCTCAGCCCACACCTGCAAGGAAAAGAAGTCATGGAACCACAGAATCAGTAAATGGTTTGGGTTGGAAGGGACCTTAAAGATCAACTAATTCCAAACCCCCTGCCATGGGCAGGGACACCTTCCACCAGACCAGGTTGCTCAGAGCCCCATCCAGCCTGGCCTTGGACACTTCCAGGGATGGGGCATCCACAACTTCTCTGGGCAACCTGTGCCAGTGCCTCACCACCTTCACAGGAAAGAATTTCTTCCTAAAATCTAATGTGAAGTTCCCCTCTATCAGTTTAAAGTCATTCTCCCTGGTCCTATCACTGGCCATCACCATCTCCACATCTAAAACATACTGTCCAGTGAAATGAGGGGACTTGCCAAGGTTTTGAACAGAAAAGGGTGAAAATTTACTGCTTTTGGGGTATTGCTTGAAGAAAAAATACCAAGAACCCCCGAAACATCCTAAGACAGCCAGATATCTACCATCCATCCACTCATCTATGCTCTGCAAAAGAGGAAATGGCACAGGCAGTGTTGAAAATACAAAATATTCCTCTTAAGAGGGAGAATCTCATTGCTGAGTTTAACTTAGGCTTTGCTGTGAGCATAAGGTAGCTGAGAGTTGGTAGAGGATGGGACAAGACTGGTTGGGCATGGTAGGAATGATGTACAGATCTTTTCCATTGTTAGTCAGAACACTAATTATGCTTTAAGAACAAAAGCCTGAAACAAAGCCTGAGCCAGTGCAGGGATTTTGCAGGGGTTTCATCATATCAAGTATCTTCACTGGTGTATTTCTAAGCCAGGGGAAAGCCTTTTATACAGCTGTGCCTGAGCCCTCACTTTATAACTGAACTTTAGATTTCATCAGTGATTTATCAGTGATAAATCGAGTGTGTCTCACAGAAAGTTCCGTTAAACCACTAAGCACTAGGAATTGCATCAGATCAGCAAACACGAACAAGAAGCAGAGTCTGTCCACAGAGCAGTGAATTACTTGGCAAGGGCTCAATGGCTTGGGGTGATTCCAGTGTTTTTAACAGCAGAGGAGCAGTGATGCTTCCGGCTTCCAGTCTGCACACCCTGTGTATGCTCAGCACCTCACCTTTCTGATCAGTCCCAACGCTGCTTCAGTGCCCTTCACCCAGCTACAAAACCTGCCTTCATTATGTACTGTTGGCAAGAGAAAAACAATTCTCTGTAAAACAGCCAGTGGGAGTGGGAATTTTTATGGCTGACTGCAGAATTATTTTATGCTCTTTATCATCCCTATTTATTGTCACCTCTCCACACCACTCCGGAGTCTGTCTGTTTGTCTCTCTGTTTACTTTAGGTATAGGAATAGTGCACCAAATAAATGTGCATTTACCAAGGGGTGAGTCACAAACCATCTTCCTTGGCTGGCGTTTATGGTGATCTGGCCACTATCCAAAACATCCGTCCTGGCCCATTTACAGCATTGTGTGGCCAGCATTCAGATGCTCTGCAGGGCCCCTAATGCTGTTGGCCATGGCTCTCAGCACCTCTCATCTCAAAAATGCAGCCGAGCAGTGAGTCAAGAGGCCGCCGACACGGTCTGTGCATATCGTGAGGTTTTTTGGAGGACAAGGGCACAGAGTCAAACCTCACTGAATTGCTGTGCTTCAATAAGTTACGGCTGTGCAGCTGGGCCAGCGTGTTCTGAGCTCGCTCTCTGCAAAATAGAAGAATTTAGCATAAGAAAGGAATAGCAAAGCTATATTTTCCATCTCACAATTAGGAACGTGCCTCGGGACAGGAGCAGATTTACCATGTGGAGATCACAAGTGCATTTCTGTGTTTCTCAGCATTAGCCAGTGTGGAATGCACCTCTGCATCATACAACATTGTCCCCTCCAGACACATGGGACATGCACCCACCCTGCTGAGGTACAGCAGCACAGGTGATGGTATGCTATTAGGCCTCAATAATTCAGCTGCATTTGTCCGTGTGTCCTTTCCTAGAGAGAGAGTCCTGCAGTCACTGTGGATTTGTTCCCCAAAGCAGTAAGTTTTTCTTTATAATATTAGGCCTGCTAGCTCTCAGATGGACTCTAGTCCTCATTCCCTCATGCAAACATCTGACAGATGTTCAGGAGGGGAATGGGATGCTTCAGGAAGCCTTTGAGAAGGAAAAAGGAGGGTTTGCACTTAGCAGACGCAAATTTGTGGGAAAAAGGAGATGGATAAGAAAAGGTCATGGGTAAGCTTCTTTCAGGCTCAGGAAATCACTCTCACTAGACCAGAGGGCTGCAGTTGCTCCAGTGGCAGTTCCACAGATACTGAGTGTGGGGCATTCTCACTAAATCTAGCATACAGGAAGGTGGTGGTACTTCCAACTGTTTTGTACAACAGCAATACCCTCACAGTTGTCTGCTGTTTCTGACTTAATCAATAAAGGCCATTAGAAGCTCACTTTTCTGCTAATACTACTCTGAGTACATCTTGTTGGGAAGGTTTTTTTTATGACATTAAACGACACAGTGCATTGATTTCTTGTGAGAGATACAGCTTAGGGTTTTTGTCATCCCATCACATAACACAATTTCCTTGCTACATTTCTAACTGCTGGGACTTAATATTCACTGTCAACGAAATACCTTACTAGGTTTTAAATTTTTTTTTAAAGAGAAGTAAAAGCAAATGTCTTTAAAATATTTATATAGATATAAATTCAGCTGATATGAGAATGTCTAGTCACCTTATTTATATATGCATATATGCATATATATACAGCAAATACCACCCTCATTCAAGTATGTTTTTGTAAAGAAAGTAGGTGTTCAATTTTCTCCTGAAAAGCATCCAACTGACATTCCTGGAGTGAAGTTCTCTGACTACATATTGCATACATTAAAGCATGGTGCTTCTAAAGCCTTTGTTCTTCTATAGAAAGTCGAGCAGCATTTCTGAGAGGATAAGTGCAGACCTCAGGACTCAAACAAACTATGGCAATGAGGTTTTGGGACCTGAAGTTGAGCTGGCAAGTCCTTAACATGTGTGTTCCTATCGTGGGGTTGACAAACTAGTCCACAAACCAGTGCAATATCCTTAGGCCATCCCAAACTGGATTTCCTTCAAAATCATGGAATGACAAAATGGTTGATGTTGGAAAGGACCTCCGCAGATCATCTGGTCCAAGCCCTCTGCTCAAGCTGGACCGCCTAAAGCCAATTGCCTGGGACTGTGACCAGATGACTTTGAACATCTCCAAGGATGGAGACTCCATAAACTGTCTGGGTAACATGTGCCAGCACTTGGTCAACCTTCCAGTCAAAAACCAGTTTCTTTCTTAGCAGTTTCCACAGCCTATTGTCAGTCTACTGAGCCCTGCAGCTCCTCACACACTTGAAAACAGCAACAGAGTTGAATTTGAATGCCAGAGACCATAAAAAAAGCATTATGTTAAAGATTCTCAGGTCACTTAGAGAAGGATTCATCTCAGGCAGTTTTAGTCAGGCAGAACAGAGCCATTAGTTCCAAGCTAGTCCTCTAGGCAGTCCTGGTATTCAGCAGAAAGAGACCACTATCTCTAGAGCGTGATGACAGCCACCAAAACAAGTGCCTCAGGGAACAACTTGCACTCCAGAGGTGCTACAGGATTACTATTCTCATCATTACAGAAAGTGCCCTGCTGCTGAAACAAGACTGCTGAAATCAAGAGCATTGGATGCCTCTCCTGGTTCAGAAGTGCTCATTCTCTGGCAGCTGCTGGGAACAGCACTGGTGCTCACCACAAAGATGGAAGATACTAACTCAAGCTTAGGCATTAGAGGGCTGAGCATCTTCTGCTTGCTTCTTTAAAAGGAAACTGGGATCTCTGGATGATGGGCCAGTGAAGAGTTTGGAATGGAAAATAATATTATAACAGTGTTACATTACAAATAAGACACATGTACCATATGTACATGATGGAGCAGATGTAAACAAGCTTTTTCTCTCTGCTAGTCTTGCCCAGGCTACTTTGAACTTGATTGCAACAGTGGATAAAAAGACAGTTGATTGTATTTAACATGGACTTCAAAAAAAGATGCTCTGCAGGGCATCTTAAAAGATCTCTTTTGCGGAAGAGATGAAGAATAAGATGTATAATTGGAATATATTTAATACACCCTTTTCTGACTTGAAAAAGCAGTGAAGAGGGAAGGAGCAACAGTGGCAGATGACATAAAAGCAGTGACAGGGCCAGAAGAGTCTAAGAAGGAAATCCTGGGCCACCTTCCAAAGCAGAGAAAGAACATTGTCTGGCAAAACACAGATGAGAAAAATGAGAGGTAGAATACACAGGTTGGAGGCTCCAGCACATTGATTCTGAAGAGTTTTAGGAGAGAATTGGTTGGTCCCTATGAACAACAGTTCAGGAAAATCATGCGCTGAGCACAGAACTGTGTTTATAAAAATGTAGCAAATTTTAGCAAATATGCATTGCTAGAATATTAAAACTGGATTTTAAGAATAACACCACAAATAGCCTAATGTCACATGGCTATGGTGGCAGGAGCTTGGTAAGAATGCAATGAGTGCTTCAGGGAATTTTAAATCAGATCCTCAGAAATCAGATTTCAGTGCCAAAGTCATCGTAGTTTTTCAATTAAATAGAGCATAATAATAGAGAAGAAAAGAACGGGTCTAAATAAATAACTTATTTTAGATTTAGAGAAATAGATGGATTTCAGAGTGGAAGAAGTCTCACACAGCACAGAAAATGTTAGGAAGAATGCAAAGGTGAGAGAGAGGGGAACACCTACTTTAAAGAAAAGGTGAATAAAAAGGTGTTTCATGGAAGTATATTACATCCTTAGTACTACAGAGATGGTAAATTTGCAGCCTTATTTACTCCCACTCATAAAATCAAAACAAGAGCCATTCATTGCAACGGAAGGGCAGTAAGTTTTGAAGTAATAAAAGGCAGACTTCTAAAATTCACTGCAACACAGTAATGTTAAGTTAAACTTCACCAAATTTGAAAAAGTAATGGATATTTATATTAATAGCAAATATAAACAGAGACATGTTGGAGAGGAGCTAATAGAAATCCTTCAGACTCTAAGCAAAAAAAACTTTATTTTTTTGCCAGAATTTAGGATAAGCCTTCTTTCTGTGGGAAAGTTGTTCCATAATTGGTCATGAAAGGTGTCTTACATTTTCCTGTGATTTACCAAAACATATAGTATTAGTCACTGTTGGAGAAAGACTACTGGATTATATGGACCATTGATCTGACCCAGCATGGCAATTTTTATGGTCCTGTGAGCAAAATCCAATGGATTTGCAAGGAAACCTTACAGAATAACAGCTTCAGTTTGAATTTTTCTTACTGCTATAGGACCACAGAAAAAGCAACTAAATTTCTGGCAATGACATATCTCTGCAGGCAGGCGTGGTAGCAGTACAGGTATCTATCTAATGCTGTTACACCATTTGCTAAGGATTGTACAGCAGTAATGTCTCCCATTAACACTTTGTCTTGTTCTGTGTTGAAGATCCCATAATCTCTTTCCCTCCACCCTCTCAAAATGTACCAAAACAAAAAATAAATACTGCGTGCATGGGCTAAAACTTGTTAATGGAGCTAATTATCAAAGCACAGACCTATTGCATATTAATCTCTCACAACTTTTCAAATGAGCCTAACCTCACAGAATTATATCAATTGTGGTTTTCTTTTTTTCTTTCTTTCTTTCTTTCTGTATGTCTGTATGTCTGTATGTCTGTATGTCTGTCTTTCTTTCCACACCTTCCTTCCTTTCATCCTTCCTTTTCTCCAGGGTAATGCATATCTTTGTCACTGCCAAGTCCTGCACTGCTGGTCAGTGACCATCTGTAGTGTTTGTGGGGTGTGAGATGAGCTACTTATTAATCCATTTTCTTTCTATCTCAAGGAGACAGAGATGGTTGACAGAACAGCATTTCTGAATGTATTCTCACAAAAGGCGATAGCCAGCAGCTTCTAATTTTTCCTCATATTCTAAACTAAGCAAAACTGAGTTCTGTACTCTATTCTTGGCACGAGGGCAATCAAGCTGTTTGGTGAAAATTCCACTAGGGATGGTGTACTCTTGCCTTTTGTTAACCAAGCAGTTCCTGCCAACTTTCAGAACAATGCTGCCTATCAGCAGCTATGACGAGCCTGATCCAAATTAATTAGAAACATGTGGTATCAAGAAAGAAGCAAGGAAACTTCTCCTGGAAAGCTACATGGATGAAGGAAGATGGATTTGGCCCCAGACACAGAGACAGGCTGACACAGTGACAGGCTGACACAGTGGGGTCAAACTCTGACCACTGTGAGCCCAGAAACATTAAGCAGGAAATTCATGTGAACTGGAGCCTGAGCCCTCTTTTACTTTCCATGTAATCACAGTCACAACGTGTTTATACTGAAACTTGGTAGAGATTCCTTCAAATTATACATACGAGAGGTGAAGTTAATCCAGCCAATATATTGCTTGCAGCATTTCATTTTTTTTAAGTACCAGCTTTCCTTTTACAGTATCTCATAAAAACAAAACAATAGGTTGCTCTCTTTAGAGATAACCTACGAGCAGCAGTCACTGAAGTAGTCCCAGTGTCCAGAGCTATATTATATCTTTGATGTCTGGTTCTGCAACACAAATATTTCTGCAGAGCAAGACATAATGAAAGTTTATGATCTTGTTAAGGAATTGACTATTACAAAGAACCACGCTCATTTTGACTCTATTAGAAACACAAGAAAAATAATTTGTCACTTTCCTGTGACTAGAGGGATCTCAGGGCGAATCTCAGATAAGACATCAACACTGTTGATGATTACTCAGCCTTTTTTCATTACAGTTTATAAAGCCCTGAATAAGAAACCCATTTATACTGGCATTCCAATCCTGAAAATGCAACTTTACAAGACCCAGCTGTGGAAAGGACATTTATTTCCAGTTTAGAGATGAGGCAAGCGAATTATGGGTGATGGGTGACTTGAACGAGTTCACGGCAAAGGGGTTTTGGTGCACTGTGGATGACAACATAACAATACCAATAATAATTCTAGTAAATAGAATTCCTGGGTTCCTCTTCTGGGCTATAGCCTGGAGATTTCTCCTATTCTTTCTCAGCTGTTTCTATTTGGTTTCTATTTTATTTTCCCAAGCTGAGCATAATATAGATGAAAAAAATCTTCTTTCCTAGGCATCTAAAAGCTTTTTAGAAGTATACAGCTACTGGATGATGTTCCTATCTGACAGATTTTTAATACATTTTTTCTATTGTAATTGAGAACACAGTCATGCTAGAGGATAAATTCCAGAATTGACATTGCAACAGTTTGAGTGTTGTCCATTATGTGTCTTTACAACAGCGATAACCTTTTTCTTCTTGAAATATAATTGTATAAGGAGATAGTTGTTTTAAAAAAGAATTAACAATACTAGCAAACATTTTGCAGGGATTTTCCATAACAACCTGGTTTTATGTCAACTTCTCCAGAGCACATCATCATTTATACTATAAAATTAATTTAAAATCGAAAACTGAACAACAGGAGATCTTTACTTTTCTTAATTCCTGGAATTATCTGCAGTATAGAAACTGCAGAGAAATATCAATGATTTCTTTGTCAGCAATTATCCTACATCAATATTAGGATTCTCTCAGACTCCCCCACTCCATATATTGATATAGGGAGATATTGATATAGCTGTGATAACTGTGTATCCATAGATGTGGTGTTGCACATTGATAGATATTCAGAATGATCATAATACAGGCAGGATGAGCCACTGCAGCTATTTGTTCTTAACCAATCCTGTCCCCAAGCATATTATTAAATAAAATGAAGTATTAATTTTTTATTATTATTACACTGAAACAGTGGTGTAAGCTTGTTTTATTTTACTTCATTGGACAGCCGATCATGGCCTTCCATGTTCCTCTTTTCCAAGGCAGTTTGCACTCTACTATTGCTAAGCTTTGGCAAAATTATATTCAGAGCTGGACATGTAGCACTTCTGATCCCTGAAGCTGCCCCCAGGAGTAAACCTGTGTGCTACACTGAGAGCAAATCTGCAAACACAGCCACAGGCACAGCCATGGTCTCCTTTCGAGTGTGCAGGATGCTGGCATGGGTGCTGGCTTCAGTCTGCCACCAGGGAAGTCCAGGACAGACACGTATTTGACTTAAGTACACTGAAGGACCCTCCCCATGGAGTGTAAAAGGATGGGGCTGGAGCAGCATGATGTAAGGGAATGTTGAGGCTATGTGGAGGAGAGGATGGCTGTCTGCACCCTCTTGTGTAATGGAGTTTAGCTGTGATTGACAGGCAGATAGGCTAGCGCTGCTGACTGTACCGTGGCATGACTGAATTGTAACAGCATCCACAAGGTCCACTTCTGAGTTCCCCAAAAAGATCTGGTTCTGGTGTCTGACGTCCTGAACACTCAGCCATTCATAGAGACACCCTTCAATTTCTAGCCTGAGCTCTCAGTCATCATTTTTCTCTGGCCACCCCTTCAGTCAAGGTCCCAGCCACCATCCTCCTCATGAACTGCTTGCCTTGCACTGTGTCCTGCCCCCTCTGCTCACTGTGGTGCTGCCAGTCCCAGTAGTAATTCCTTCTCTTCCTCCAGTGAGGAGCCTTAGCAAAGATCTTTCTGCTGACAGCAGCAATGCTGCTTACAAGTTCTGTTTGGCAGAAAAGATCCTAAGGGACAGTTTAATTTTTTTTCTTTTTAATGATTTTGAGCTGACCTATTTCAGTAATGCAGGGAATATTCCTATTCCACAGAGAGCATCTCTGCTGCAACCAGCAACCAGTGAACCAGAAATGCTTTTACTATGTGGGAGGTGAGGCACTGGCACAGGTTGCCCAGAGAAGCAGTGGATGCCCCATCCCTAGTAGTGTTCAAGGCCCCATTGGATGGGGCTTTGAGCAGCTGGTTTATGGAAGGGGTCCCTGCCCATGGCAGGGGGTTTGGAACTAGATGGCCTTTAAGGTCCCTTCCAACCCAAACCATTCTGTGATTATCTGATGCAGAAGCAGAACCCAGGGGGAGCTCACCCATTCCTTGGCAAAGTCTCTTTTGCTACCAAAACCATAGAGTGCAGCTTCACCTTCAGGCTGTTCACTTGAGGCAGCAGTCAGCACATGAGTGAGAGGTTTCTTACATGTTCATTCTGCTCACTGAGGGTATTTGACAGGGATAGGTCCCAATCCTTTGCTGTAGTGGTTTCCTCTCCTCGTCTAACATTATTCAGGATTGGAGATTAGCTGTCAGTAGACTGTTCTGGGAGTTTGTTTTCCTGTGAGTCAGGCATCACTAATCAGACCTAGCACTTCCTCCCAGGCTGTATTAAATAGAAATCTCTAATCCAGAAAACATTTCGAATTTTAAGACTAATTAAGTGTCATAATGTCAGCTAGGGTAAATAAAGCACAAAAGGAAAGAAATAAGCTCTGGGAGTGGAATGTGCTTTATTGAACACACATGTGGTACTCCAAACATTACTGTCACTTAGGAAGACATCATCCAGTAAACCTGATCAGAAAAATCCCCACTGAACTGATAAGGCAGAGCAACTCTTCAGGTGGCTTAGCTGTCACTTGAAAACCAGCTTGCAAGCCTGTGGGCTGACACTAGTGCTGGAAGGCAGTGAGGGTTTGAAGCTCACAGATGCAGTCTTCTCTGGACTTCAGAAGGATCAAGATCAGATCCTGAGAGCTCTGCCCCTCCCTCGTTTTCCCTTGCAAAGGAAAAGAAGTCTCTTCAGGTGTATTTCTTCACTTTTTAAAAGATTTGCAAAAAATTCAGGCATAGTGACTGATTTCCATCCCAGGTATGGCTGTGTCATTTCAGTAACTGCAGAGCTGGAGTTTTAGAACTGCCAAATCAATAGTTGCATACTGGTTTGTGTAAATATCCTGTTTATTAAATTTCTTTTTCTTTTGGTTACCTATCTGGTCTTAAAAAGAGAAAAGAAAAAAAACCAACTTGGAAAAAGTAAATAGGTTAAGAAATGTCATTTAGTCATTCTTAGTTACAGAAACTACAGCTATATGTATCTTCAATCTGGCTTTTTCTGCCTCTTTTCATCTTAAAAATATCTTATGTGGTACTATAAATAATGAGCAGAAGGGAAAGTGATGCTTCATGGAGAGGGGGAAAAGCAGCAGTTTAATCATGTTGAAACACAACTCTGGAGAATGAATGCATGTTCCTCTATGCATTTCCAGGCTTGAACAGAATAGATTGAGTCTGAAGGGATTTGTGTTTCAGACCTTGGTGTCAGTATGCATTACAGTGGGCTTCAAAAGATGTTCTTAAAATGTTTCTAAATAACCAAATGGAGCAGCCCTCTCCAGCGTGATAATCTGTGCTGTTACTACCACTGCTCGGGCAGCAGGGAAAGAGGGAAGGGGGCAGAACTCTCTCCCAGCTGTGCCCCAGAAACCTTTTGCCATAGTAAGCAGTTAACATTGGGTTTAATCTTTCACAGTATCAGGAAGGTAGATGACAGTGTAACATCTGCACATGGTTTAGATGTGCAGTGCCTGCACTTTCTGCATCCAAAGAAAAGGCACAACTGCTTTTTGAAGTCAGTGGCCAAAACAAATGGCATTAAGGTATTGTGTAGAATTTCTCTGTGCCTGGATGACACAGTGGGAAGGGTCCCTGACACAGCTCAGTAGCTAAAGAATGTGCTCAGGCTTTGTTTAAACAACACAGGAAAACAGGTTCACTTTTTCCTGTAATGAACATGAAGCGTTAGGCATGTGGCACTAGGTTCTGCTGCTGTTGTGCAAGAGGTACAGCCTTTGGAAGTAAAAAATCACGGAGATGCAGCACTAGGTATGATGTAAACTTTAGTAAACTCTTCAGAAATCTCCATTTTTGCCTGCCTACCTTTCAGTGACAGCATTTAAGCTAGTGTTCTAGGGCCCTTTTATGCAAAAAAGCCTTAGTCCTAGGATGGCTCTTGCAAAATTCATGGCTGGTACAATTCCATGCCCTTATGACATGACAGTAACATCCATTTATATCCGTTTGGCACCATGTAAGTAGGTCACACAATTATGATGAAGTTAAAATTAATTTTGCCTTTCTTTAAATGGTAATGGAACAGTTACCAACTGATTAAGGGAAACATTAGCAAGTACCATTTTAATTGATTTGAATGCATGTGTGTTTTGTATTGGTTTAGTTCGAGGGCATTTTTAAACAAATAGCACTGTCATTGTGAGCCTTAATTAGATAATAAATTAATAGATAAATGGATTAGAAAGTTCAGTATGGCTTTCACAATTGCTGCTTGTGGCATAAAAATGAGGTGCTTGGTATTAGCAATGCTAATAAATGACCTAAGGAATGCACTTGGGAAGAATGATGATGTGGCAGCTGAGTGACGTGAGGACCATGGTCTTTCCTTTGCCTACACTGTTTTGAAAACAAAGGTGCTCCTGTGCTTTCTTAGGGAAAGATAACAGTGGTGCTGATCCAGAAGGGTAAATATGTCAGTTCCCTTAGTGCACCTTAAAGCCTGCAGATTTAATGTGGGATTAATGAAAAATTCACTAAGCACACAGGAGATCTTCCAGGGGTTAGGCTGCACAGCAGTCAGTTCAGAGATCTGATGAGGAAAAGGGCTCAGTATGTGCCAAGTATATTCAATAATGGGAAAACTGCCTAACAGGGAGGGAAGTCTGGATCAGTTGGGCTGGATACCGAGTTCATGAGAATCATTAGAATCTTTCTGAAAAAAAGCTATTTGGTGGATGTTGTGCTGCTTATTCAATTTCATGAGGAAGTAAATCAAGCCATATGGGCCTTGGTGCTGTTCAGAGAGGAGTGACAGTAACTCAGATGACAGAGTGACACAGGTTGAAAAGTGATGCAAACAATCACTGGCATGAGTTCAGGCTAAGTGTCAAATACCTGAAATTAGAAAGTTGGAAGACCACTTTGGTATGGATTGAACGTTATGCAGCTTACCTGAAGACATAGGATAACTTGGATTTGTTATTTTTGGGTTGATTGCCCCTCAGATATAACTGCCTACTTCAGGGGTGGCATTAGCCTGCAGTACTTGATCACCATAATTAGAGCAAGTTCACAGAAAGGGTTTGAAGCATGAATTATATTAAAGTCACTTTTAGATTCTCAAAAGAGTATCAAAGAATGGCAACTTCTTGCAGTAATCTGTACTGGATGGCCAGTATGGCAGAAATGTGACTATTACTGAAATATCTTCAGCATATAGAAAAAAATACTTGGTAAAACTTTATGCCTATTTTTTCATACTTTTGATGTAATCTGTACTGCTGGATGCCTGAAGCTTGACTTTTTACACAGATGATTTTCAAGGCAAAGTGAGCTTCTTTAGCAATCACATCAACCTTTGATAGAAATTAACTGTGTGACAAACATTTTTTTGTTATATATTTTGGGAGCATTCAGATAAATGCTTACTTTAGTGGTAATGTTAAGTACTTTGTGTAAAACATTCTGTTGCTTTTGTTAATGAGAATTACCATTCCATCTCACTAAAGGCCATCTTGATAAAAAGTGAGTAGTGTTTTACCCCCTCAGCTACATCACTTTTTTTATCAGTCTACCTAGAATATAAATCTGCACTCAAAAAATATTGCAGATACTGTACAGCATATTGCATGGTCTGTAGACCTTATCACTTGAGTAATTTAAAGTCTATCAGAGTAAAGTACAGGATAATATATGAGGATAGTGTCACACCTGATTTTAGAAGAGGTAAACAAAATGCAAATGGTCTTTTTCACCTCTAATTTTCAATGCTAGAGACATTTGTCATCTGTTAGGTTGTTTAGAAAGTTTCTAATTAGTATCTTTTTCAAGTCTCTTTCCCACTCAAAGGGCTCCCATCCAAAGAAGATCTAAAGAGGTTCAGAGATAGTAAATACATTACACTGGGTTGTTGCATAAGCTCACATAACCCCAGTTCTTTGCCAACTCTTGCACGCCTGTTGTAAACCTTGAAGTCCTGAAGGCATGTACAGTAGTGCTGAGGCCAACCATTAAACCACAGGAAAAGTGTCCTTGACAGAACCACTTCTGATGGGCCTGGTGCACAGGCAGAAAACCTCGGTCTTACTGCAAAGGCTACATCCCTGTATGTATTGGCACACTTATTGTCAGATTGTCAGAGTGGCAGGGAGAGTTCTCAGCCTTAGGACCCACTAGCAAAGCCAGTCTTTTTAGGAAGCAATGCAGGTTTAAGTCAGGCTAAGAAGGAAAGACAGCAGAGTCAGCAGGAAGAACACAGCTGCCATTACACATTCAGGATCTGGAGAAATGTGGAAATCACAGAATCATAGAAAGAAACCTTTAAAGCTAATCTAGTCCAACTTAATCAGGTTGCTTGGAGCCCCATCCAACCTAATGCTGAATGTTTCCAGGAATGGGGCATCCACCACCTCTCTGGGCAATCTATACCAGGTGTTTTACCACCCTCAGCCTTAAAACTTCCCATGTTCTGGTTCTGGATTTTATTTAATTTCTTACTGTTTCAAGAGTGTAGCTGGGGTGGTTATTCATTTAGGCTGACTCTCCATCATTGTACTTCTGCTCCTATCTTGTGCCTTCATTCTGGGAGTGTTGAACTGCCACCAGACGAGGAGGCTGTGGCTTGCCTTTCTGCAGGCTGCCTGCAAACTTTCACATAGAGCAACTGGGCTGGAAGAAAGGGGACTTGTCAAAAAGAAGGAAAGCTGAGGAAAACTTTGATCAGAGGTTAGTCTCCAGAATCAAAATGACAGCAAGCTTCATAGGCTTTTTAAAAGCCAACAGAATCAACACTGGACCTCTTGTGAATAAATTGCTGGCACTATTTCACATATAGCAATGGCTCTTGTGACTCCTGTTGAAATTTATCATTAGTTGGGCAAGTATGTTGCCTTGAAATACCAGAAGGAATATGTTGGGATAGGCATTGTTCTCTTGCCATGTTTCAGACCTAAGTTCTCTTGCAAGCTGTGTAAATCAGCACATATAATACAGCCACATACTGAGCTTATGAGTGCCACACATGGCCACAAGCTGAAATTTTTCAGAAATTGTCTTCACATACTTCAGCAATTCCTTCCTCCCTCCTCACTATCCCTGATTCCAGAAGGATGACTTGGAGCAATTTCCCCATTCTTGTAAGATCTCACCTTTTTTTCTACATACCTCGCTTTCTACCACTAAAAATCATGTCCTGGGGGAAGAATTTGCACTTTGCATTCAGCTGGTAAAACAACCAGTTTTATTTAGCAGATTTTTGTTTGGTGTGAATCCCTGCATTGTACGTACCTGTTTCAAACACCATGGAAAGAAAATGTTTCCCCTGTGGAAAGGAATATTTGTTTGGCCTTGAAGATACTTTAATGCATGTTGGTGTTCAGAACCTATTAAAAAGGAAAAATAAAAGAGGGAAGAGGAAGGGCAAACAAACAACAAACAAACCAAAGCCCCCTTCTTGGTATTTAAATCCCTGCTCATGCTTTTCAGTTTAATATTCTTTCTACAAGAGATTCACTCAGGATCCTAAATCAAGCTGATTGTACAACACACATATTAAAATCTACATTTGGGTCAGAGAAGTCTGTGTTCAGTTTGAAACACAGGACAGAGCACTGAAGCAGAATAATCATGGTTCACCCTGTAGGTCTTTTCCATTCCTAATGCCTCTGACTCCGTGAACCATTGACTAAGTATTCATGTTTGGGCCATTCATACAGTTGTTGCTCTTTCAAACCCTCCTTCTTTGCTGCAGGGATCAACAACATTGTCCAGTTCACTGATCTTAAAACACTTTTTGTGCTTCAGGACTTGGCTTACGCAGAAGTTCACGTATTCCCCCCCGTGCCAACAGCGCAGTGTCCTCGGCACTGCCATTTCTCTACAAGAACCCACTCCTCCAGTGGGCCACCAGCATGTGTCTTGAAAGGTTTCACTGAAGATGAAAACATCATGCTCTGTGACATAATCGAATTGGAAACCCTGAGTGTTAGGAATAAATTGGTTTGAGATATCTGAATTGATAATTTCAAATTTGGAGAGTTGATCTAAGTTTTGGATGCATTAGCTGTTTATATTCACATCCCTGTGAACTGTTTGGTACAAAAGTCAGGAAAAGAAACTTCAGAAGTGAGCATTGTCTTCAGGAAAGTAGGAAACTTTTTTGTTCCTCATTTATAGTAAGAAAGTCAAGCAAATTCTTAAGAAAGTAGTGGTTAAACTTGTGCCTAAACCTGGACAAGCAGTTAGTTCCCAGCATTCTTTATACATCTCTGTTACAATGCTTACTGGGAACCTGCACTTAACTGAACCAGAACTATTTAAACATCTCCCTGCAAAACATTCCCTTATTTAACCCTAATAACAGACCTCACCTATTCTGCAAATAAACACAAGTCCCCATTCTCTAAGGGAACCTTTACACCTAATGCAATCACTTGCCATGTGGACATTTGGCTCACGTTGGAATATGCTGGGTTTGGAACAGAAGCAGGATGGGTATTTTCTGTGCAGCAAACACAGGTCTGGGAACTGGTGCTGAGCTGACAGCTCTGAAAATTGATGATTTGCCTTAATACACAAAACAGGACAAGTTTTGATATGAGATAGTGGTGGACTAGGAGACACCATCTTAATCTTTTGGGTCCATGGAGAGGTGATAATTTCTGGTCATCCTTCCTACACACAGACTTGCATATGAGGATCAGGAAGGGGTTCAGGTCCTTTCCCACCACATTGTGATGTGTGTTCAAATTCAGTTGTACCAACCAGCCAACCAAATTTCCTAGGAATAAGAGTATGGGGGCACAGCCCTCTGACTCCCCAAGAGAGCCCTGGGAATATGGGTGTCCTGCCCTGCATGTGTCACATTCTGTCCCTCCAGAAGGATTAGGTGCTGTATTATTTTGATAAATGAGGCAAAGCAGGGTGATAGTATGGGCTTTTTCAAGCTGAGATGTGGCTAGAAAGGGAAAAGATAAACTTGTAGCTCTTAGGGATTAACTTCTGGTTTCTAAGAATAACATAGATAAGGCAGTCTCAATTAGATGGAGCTTAAAATCACATATAACGAATCTGAGACAGAAGAGATTGCTGTAGCTAAAAGAGAAGTTGCCACTGTTCTTTAGATATGCTCCCAGATTTTCAGATGAGAAGAAATAAATATTGCAAAAAAAGGTTTCCCTACTTAACCTTCCCAGCCAAACCCAAATTGTCTGCGATCAAAAAAACAAGGCAGCCCAAACACAGGGATGGTTTCACCACAAATCCTTCTCCTTATTCTCCTATGTGTTTTTTTAAAAAAAACTTTTTTAAAGGTTGCCTTTCTCCTTACATTTGGGACAGCTTTGGAATGGTTTCCTCTCTTTTTTAACAAAACTGAAGGTTCAACCAAAAGTTGGCAAGTAAGACAATCTTTGGTAACAGAAACAGGCAGAGATGTCTCACCCCAAACAGTCTGCACAAAAACTATGTCTGCTTTTTGCCTGTCATGGATGTAGTTTATTTTTATAAATGCTAGAATTCACCCACAAAAATAAAGCAGCATTTCATCATGACTCTGTTTCCTCAAAGGTATTTCCTACAAGGTGTTGGATTCACTTTCTATGTGATAAGCAGCCATGGCTGTGCAATTACCAATGATCAGGTACCAGTTCTGAAGGTCACACTGACAGACTGCATGTCCCTTGCACAGCTGCTTCTGTTTAACATCCCTAATAAAGGGAGGGAGACATTTGATTTTCATCAAGGTTTCAAGAAACACCAAATCTACAGAGGCCAGACATTTTCCTTCACACTTCATCAGGAAACTTTTCAAGATGGAAATGCAGAACTGAGCAGTTTATCACAGAGATGACCTGATTTTGACAAGCCTTGGAGAGGTCATAGGCTTCCCATTGCCACTACAGGAAAAGTCTTTTATCCTCAAATACAGCAGAAGTCAGCTAGTGTACATCTTCTGGGCTATATTTTGAGTCAGCTGTAGGCTGATTTATTCTTTTCATAGTTCTTACTACAAGTTTAAGACAAGTGTATGTTTGTGAAGAGATGGCTCATTTCTTCCCCTTTTTCTTTCTTCTTTTTTTTTTTTTTTTAATTTAAACTGCCTCTTTATAAAGGTCACCCAAGTCCAGAGTAAAAGAGGATTAATTACTAACAGCCATAATTTAGAGACAAATTACCCTTTTGATATTTTGGCTGTCCAGGATACACCATGTAAAAGCCATCTATCTGACAGAATGACATAGGTGCCTGCAACCTACAGTTATGTTGGGCATTGCTGTGCTTCATCTCCCCTGAAGAATGATGAGGAGTTTAATATATTAATAAGAAAGGGTATAAAAATAATGCTATACTTCTACACTTTTCTCATCCAAAGAAGCCAGGCTGTTTTTCTCCTAATCCGGTTGGTCAAAGAGTTATTCTGCAGGGATGCACATTGATTTCAGTGGAGTTGTTCACAGAATAAATACACCTCTGCATGAACACAGCCAACAGGAACTGAGATACTTTGGTTTCCAACCCCCTCTTTCCCTGAGTCTCATTAAAATAGTGCTTTATGCTATTAGTAATTCAATTAAAGTCAATAAGAATAGTCCATGTGGAAAATGATCTTTGGTAATCAGCTCTGTCAAGGCGTGATACACATTTTGCTCAGATGCTCACACTTGTCAGTGCTGGACTTCAAACTAAGAATTGCAGAATTGCCTCTCTCCCTAAGTAAAGTAGGTAGGTACCTTGAACGATCTAAATCGCAGCCTGGTTTGTACTTCTCTAGAGACCTGACAAACCTGAGGGCTTGTATGTGTCACACAGCTGTGCCTCAGGGTTTTGTGATGGCTCTAGTCTGTGCTGGCAAGTATCTTTAGTCTTTGGCAATCCTAAGGAGTCTTTTTAAGGCCAGTGACACACCATGAAATGGGAGCTGTGAGGAAGCAGCTAATTTGGATCTATGCAAATTTTTCATTTCCAGAGCTGACCTGTCTGAAGCCAGCTGTGTGTGTCTCTGTCTCCTGAGAGTCTCACAGACAATTTCTAGCCTACTCCATCAATCTTACGTTGTAGCTACACATGTGGCTTATAAATACATATGGATTTCCTATAGAGGACTTTCCTATCTTCAAGTCTTTATAAAAAACTGTAACACAGTTATCAGATAATATCTCTCTTCTCTATCACAAATATACTCAATTCCACTTTATTATTCATAGTAGCTTCTGCTGATTTCTGGTAAGTTCAGACTCTGGGTCAATCTCAGATGCTCACTGTAGTATTGCTCCACTCTCCTGAGACACCACCCCCACCTGCAATGCTGCATCCAGCTCTGGGCCCTCAATATAAGAAGTACATAGACCTGTTGGAGCAGGTCCAGAGGTGGCCAGGAGGATGCTCAGAGGGTTGGACCACCTGTGCAATGGAGACAGGACGGGAGAGTTGTAGTTGTTCAGCCTGGATAAGAGAAGGCTCCTGGAGACCTTAGAGCACCTTCCAGTGCCTAAAGGGTCTTCAAAAGGACTGGAGAGGGACTTTTGGCAAGAGTGTGGAGTGACAGGACAAGGGAGAGTGGCTTAACCTGACAGAGTGCAGGTGTAGACAACACATTGGGAAGAAATTCCTCACTATGAGGGTGGCAAGGCACTGGCACAGGTTGCCCAGAGAAGCTGTGGATGCCCCATCACAACTGGGAAGTGTTCAAGGCCAGGTTGGATGGATCCCTGAGCAACATGGTCTAGTGGAAGGTGTCCCTGCACATGGCAGAGGGGTTGGAACTAGATGATCTTTAAGGTCCCTCCCAACCCAAACCATCCTATCATTTCATGATTCTATTGCCAAGTTGCAGTCTTTTAAGAAAGAACTAAAATTGCTGTTGAAAGAGTTCATATGAGTCTTTTATGAAAAGGAAAAATAATGGGAAAAATTTGTCAGATAGAAGGAGTTTGGGTATACAAAACACCTGGCTGGACACTGATCAATGTGGTGTCTTCTTTAACATTTTCCATGTTTTCATTTGGGAATAATATACAATTCTGCTTGCTATTGCAAGACAGTTAATTAGCATTCACAGATTTATAAATAGGATTTTACTGAGTAGCTGATAAGCTGGTATTATTAGTGTTCATTTCACTGTAGTCCTAGTCCCTTTTGAGATGAAGGCAGGTTTTATTAAAACATACCTTTCACAAAACACATCTATTCATTGCAGATTTCTATTAAACACCAAGGCATGAGGGGCAGATTGGTTTAATTTGCTTTCTTTTCAGTCTTCATGCCACTTTTTTAAATAGTACTAAAGTTTCTTAAGCAAATGGGATGATCAAGTGGATAGGGCCCTATGGTGGGAATCAAGGGAAATGGTGTGCTCTATCTGACACACTGGAAGATTTTGGCCTGGTAGCCTTATTTCCCATCTGTTTTTCTCCAAGCAAGCAAACTTGCTTCTGTCAATCAGTTTGTCAGACATATTGTACTGCTGGACAGATTTGGAAATGGGGTTTGGATTTTTAGTTTCTTCCAGTGATTCCTAAGGCCTTGGTGAACAGGTGGCAGAAGAAGATGGTATTATTCAGAAACTGTTCTAATCAGTTCTAGAGATTTGCATAATGCAACAGGGATTTTCAAAAAAACCTCAGGCTCAAGGGCATATGCTTATCACTTTCCAGGGATCTGAAGAGAGCAATTCCTGCCTACACAGCAATGTGCAATTTGCTGGATGTATCATTGCTATATGAATTTTAGCACTGGCCATGGTAAAAGAGACTGCTAAATTAATGAACAAGTGAGATTGGGAAAATAGAATGGTTTGAAAAGCACTGTTCCAAAACCTATAATCCCAGGTCCATCAATCCAGTTTTCCATTACATGGTTTAACAATCACCTTTTACCATTGGGAAGAATAAAATGGGAAATGTAAAGACAACATTCATTAATCCATCTCTTGACTGACTCCACAGCATCCCAGCAACAGCAAGTAAGAAGGAAGAATGGCTCATAAAACCTTCTCTGTTCCTCCAACTGACCTTTGCCCACAACAAAAGCAGATCTTGAATTTTGTTTACTTTTAAAAAAACCAAGAATTTTTACAAAGGCTGACCATGGAATTTTGAAGTTATTTTAAATATACCTATTTCTTGAGGAAATGCAGAAGTTAATGGCTTAAAGAGCTGTTTTCACAGTTATGGAAAATCCATGCTTGTTTGAGCTATAAACTAGCCTTTGTGTATAATCAGACTCTGCTGCTTTCTCTACATAAAATGTTACCCCTTCCATTTTCCACCTAGCATTAACAAAAGCAGCAGATATGCCTGTTGCTGTGGAGATTTTGAGCTACAGGCCAATCTCACTTCTTCTACCTGACTTAAATCACAAGTTAGAGCAGCTGAAGGGTTTTTCCCATGAAATGTTTTCTGAACATACATATGTTTTATTGAGTAAACCAGATGGAAAATCATTTGCACAGCTATGTTTTCTCATCCTGTGGGTCCAATGGCCAAGTTCATCACAATTATTTCATCAGTTCTCTTTCTGTCTATCTTATTTTGCAATGCTATACAAAACCCTCATGTCTTTTTGTCTCTTCCCCATATCCTGTAAGTTTTCTCTATTAGATCCTGGTGGTCTTCCCCACTCTGCTCACAGCAGATTTAACTTCTAGCGACACTGTGCAATTTGTGTTTTCAGACTTCAATTCCTCATTTGTTCCAAGTAATCCAAACAGCCTTTGCTCCTGTTGCCTATGTTTCGTGCTCCCATGGATGGCATCAGTGACAGGGTACAGCAAAGCTCAGAAATTAAATCTACATAGAAAATATAGATCTGACCATAAATGGACACATTCAGATGGCTGACCTTTTCTTTCTATCTGTGCTGCTTGACACCTGTGTTAGATTTTATGGTGTTTTAAATAATAGGTTTATTTCATGTAATTCACATCACATTTTCACATCTTTATATTACTGGATGTCAGTGTTACCCACCAAAACTAGAACAATGTCGAGAAATCTGTTTAGAGCTCTACTACCAGAAGAGCTTTAATTGATTATGTTACAAATACAGTTATAAAACCCATGTTGTAGTAGAAAGTTATTTCTCAAAATAAGCCATCAAACATCTATATGCCATTTCAGACCTTGAAATATCAGCCTAGTGGCATATTTTTGTAGGAATGATAATCTGATGAGTTAGTCAAGAAAACACAGGCACATGTAGAATGTTTTATTGGAAGTGATATACTTGGAAAAAGTAGACAAGCTTTCTTCAAATCTGAAACAGAAGCAGCAGACTTTGCAGCTAAGTTCAAGTTTAAAGAAATTGCTAAGAATTTATAACAGAATATATATATTTTTGCAGGGTAAATGGCACAGAATAATGGCTATCTAAACCCTTTTGTCTGTGTGTGTGCATGTGTGGGTGAGAGAGAACTTTTAATATTCACAGCAGAATGAACATTTTGATTCTGAAGTAGCATTATTGTTCCCTGGTTCCAGAAAGTCTTCTTTCATTGACTGGAAAGCAAAAACACTCACATAGCACCAGGTGCTGGTTAAGCTACCTTTGGGAAAACACATAATAAAAGTCACGAGCTTCTAACAAAAAGGAAATGTCATGCCTTTTCACATTTATCTTTGCATCAGCTTCAGCATATAAGAAAACATAAAGGGAAAGGAAAAGATAAAAAAGAAAAGCCAGAAGACAGCACAGTTTTTGTGGATCAGCAGACAGATCCAAGCAGATCTGCCTTTGAAATAGCCTTAGATAAGGAATGCCTTCAGGAACCTCCAGATGCAGAACAGTTTTTCAGCAGCACCTTTACCTGTCTATGGCTAGAATCCCAAATGTAAATGAGATTTACTGTAGCTTCTATATAAACTGAACTGTGACAGGGAGCAGTGAGCTTTTGTTTTTCTTAAAGCATCTCCAAATGTGTGTTGTTTTCCCATGGGCACGTGGTGGGTTAGTTTATGCCTAAAGGTAAGGCGTAGACAGTAGCATTTTTAGCCAAGAACACAAAAAATACAACTCATCCTTTCTGTGCAAAGTCTATGTGCAGGTAACTCTTGATAGTTTAAGATATATTTGGAAATAATCTCTGTTTATGATTATGTCTGTTAACAATTTCAAGCATTGCCTCTTAGGTATACCATTGTTTATTTGATTATAGAACTAGACACACCAAAATCAACTTACTGTCTTCACCATGAGCTCTCAGTTCTCTGCACCTATGAAAAAAGTCAACTCCAAAATAACAAAAAAACCCTGATGTGTCAGGGCCTCTCACTTCATGATTTCAGCATTTCAGTTTAAGAAAGGAAAGGTGAATTTTGGTTTTTTCCCTAAGGCCTAAGGTCTGCAAACTGGGGCTTTTATGCCTACTTAATCACAATTACCAAGAAACCTAGTGACATTTGGGAAATCTGGTCCCAAACAGTTCAGGAGAAATCCAGTCTATATGCTAAAAGCCATGTAAATTTTGCTTTTTGTGTGTGGAAGTGGAAGAAGGTAGACAGCCTTGAAGACAAGGAGAAGAAGTTCTAATCAACCTATCACATAGACTCCCTTCCCATCTGGACAGGGCACAGGAAGCTTGAGTGTCTCCTATGTGTTTTCCTACATGAATTTCTTTAAGTCTTCCAGTGCAACTAATAGGAAACATTTGAGTTTCAGTCTTTCAGGCCATCTTCTGATGATGTGTGATGATAACACTGATCTCTTCTAAAATAATTTACGAAATAGAGCCTTTGCCTAGAAGTGGGAAGCCTTGATTCGAGGCTCCACTCAGTTTGGGTGGTATTAGCTTCTTTTTGGCCTTTTGACAATTGAAGGGGGCTTTTTATCTCAGCAAGGCAGTGCGATAGACAGGCTTCTCTCTCTGATAATACTCTTTTTAATGTTAAAAATTAGGGAACCATCAGGTTAAGTAGCAAGACACTTAATGAGCACAGAAGCCTACACAACTGGGCAGCCTCTAGAAGTGATCAAGTTTACTGACCATCCAGGACCTCAGGAATCCCCCCAGAATCATTTACATTGATTTTGCTGTCTCCTTTGATTTTTACTTCATGAACCCAAGGCAACTGATCATATATAGAATCAAAAAGTCATACATTTTGAAAAGATTTTTCTACTTCTAAACTTTTCAAAGGTTTTTTTTGTTTAATGTTTGTTCTTGTGTTGTTTTATTTGTAAATGAAAGGCATCACTTGAAAAATTGTCCAAGAGAAAAAAAAGCCTCTTTTCTGTGCATGCAAATGCCACTCACCCAAAATTTAAAAGAGTAGGGGGAAAACATAGCTCATATGCATGCATACTCAGATAGCCAAAAGGTAAAAATTAGGACAAAACTGAAGCCAGAGTGGCTCATGAAGTGTGGTGGAACTGCTGTAATGTCTGCAGAAGTGCCTAAAGTGCTGCTTAGTCAGAGCTTCTCCACTCCTAGGCATTTGGCCAACACACATGTGGGCTGATGAAAGGCAGCTGGGTCTGCATGCTGCTTGCAGATCAGGGTCTTTAGTTCAAAAGGAATCATAAGAAAGAAAATAGCTGTATAAACTATTGAATACTGTACAGAGGGTCAAGCCTGCCAAAGAGGTCAGGCAGGTAATCATCAAAATTAGAGATAAAAGAGACCACGATGTTACGTAGTCTGCTCACCAGCCCACTGAGGAGTGTTCAGTGTAGTATAACAGAAGCACATCTGAGAATGGGCATTGTTACACCTCCAAAACTCCGGATCAGGCTCGCCAGCCAAATTGACCAGGAATTTAAAGTTAGACTTGTTATAGCAGGGATTCTATGCTATAGTGAATAACCACTTCAGAGATGGACAAAACCTGTAAGGGCTGTTTGTCACCCAAAACATAAGGATGCTCTTCTCCCATTAACATTTTACCACGATCAAAACAATTATATTTAAAAAAGAAAAGCAGGGTATATTTCATCATAAGCATGCAAAGCTACCTGCCACATGTTATGTTTGGGGCAAATAGACTGAGGAAAATAATTACCAATGATGTGGAATACATAGAACATACTGTTTCAACAGTCAGGGGAAAATAAGGTGTCTTGGCCATCTTGCTTCCTTGCTTAGATTTGGTTACTATGCAGAAAGAGTTTTCTGCCTATACCATAGGGTGTAATTAACTGGTTTATTGGAGCACTGCATGTCTGCAATTAGACAGTGATAGGAGAGAGATAAGTAAAGGAGGTGAACCAGTGGTGTGTTCTGTTCTGGCAAAATCAGCAGCACATTATCACGTGGGCTCAGGTGCCTTATTTCCAAGAACTCAATTATTTTCTACAATTGCTCTCATAATTTTAAGAGAGTTTTTTTCCCGAATATGAATTAATTCCTTTAACTATCAATTCCTTTAACTATCTGTCGCAGTTTGGACTGGTGTTTACCAAGAAAGGCGGGAGCCTCCCTTGGAATGAGAAATGTGAATCCCCCTTCCCGCCAAATTAGTAATATTTTGAAATTAAGGGGCTCTCAGGCAAAAGATAGGGAATAGGAATAACAGATCTTTACTAAGTATTTATATGAGGTAAACAGGCAACACCTGTACCGGTGACACCAAACCAGACCCAGAGAACCCCCTGGCAGCTGCTCTCAGGTGTCAGGCACCTTCCCCTCGGTGCAGTTCCGGTCCCGGCCGGCAGGGGCGCTGTGGCTCCGCTGGGCAGGGCAGGTGCGATGGTTCCCCCGCGGCTGCAGGGGGCGCTGTGGGGCAGCTCGGGGAGCAGACGCCAATGGCAGCTCGACCGCAGCGATCCCGGGGTGGTGGCTGAGATGTGCTGGAAAAACTCCGTGGCCCTCTGGAAACCCGGGACAC
>VZRX01001997.1:0-64111 GCA_013398075.1 Notiomystis cincta
GACACTTCCAGAGGCAGCCACAGGTTATCTGGGAATTCCATCCCAGCCCCTCCCCACTCTCCCAGGGAACAATTCCTCCCCCATATCCCATCCAGCCCTGCCCTCTGGCAGTGGAAGCTATTCCCTGTGTCCTGTCCCTCCATCCCTTGTCCCCAGTCCCTCTCCAGCTCTCCTGGAGCCCTTCAGGCCCCAGGAATAAGAAGAAGGAATTGGCATTAGGACATAGGAATGATGGAGCTTTGCTCAGCTGGTAGAGAACTGGGAGAAAGTGCCTTTGGGAAGAGGATCTGGAATTCCAGGGATTGTCCAGCCCTTTGTCCCTGGCAGTGTCCTGGAGGAGCCAGGACGGGCAGAGGGGCTCAGAGAGGGACACTCCCTGTGGGATGTACAGGAATTTCCCTTCCTGTTGCTGATTCTAGCACAGCCAGCCCAGGGACACAACCTCGGGGTCATTCCCCATATCAGGGAGATTCCCTGTGCTTCCAAACCCTGGGAATGTGCAGAGAAAAGCCACTGGAATCATGGAAAGGGACCTTGAACATCACCTCATTGCAGCCCCCAAACGGCTCCAAGTCACCAGGGACATTTAAAAACTACAAATGAATCCAACTCAGTGCCTCCAACCAAGGGATTTGGGATGCTGGAAAAGTTCTCCTGCACTGCAGGGAAATGCTGGAGTTCCAATACACTGACAATTTGGGAAAGAAAAAATATTTTATCATAGGAGTTAGAAAATGCAAATAAGTGTCTGGAGGGTGCTTTTGGAGAGCATTGAAGCAGGTTGAGGACTCGCTTCTCTTTTTTAAATCTCCTCTGCTTCCAATCTTTCACTGCCTTTCAAAACTGGGTCTTTTATTAAGAAGAGTTAAATTACATAACACTGAAAAAAGAATTTAAAATAATTACTTCCGAACCTCGTTTGCAAAGCCCTGAAGCACGAGGCTTTATTACCCTTATCTTAACTTTCTTAACTACTAATGTTTGAGCAGTTAGGAAATTATCCTTTCCCTTCAGAAATTCCAGCTGCAGTTATTTTTGCCACACTTTTATTAGCCCACCGTATATTGATAATAATCGCAGCATATTGAGGTGTTTCAGCAGCAGACATTAAGGCCAATCAAGTGAATAATTCAACATTTTCAGAATTGTCTGAACACAAATTTACACAATAGCCTGTGACAAAGGAATCTTCGGGGGACAATCAAATAAATAACAGTCATTTTTCAAGAAGGTTGCAACACTTTCAAAAGAACAATCTTGGCCTCTCTTTTAATGCCATGCCACTATTTTTCATGGTTAGTGGCAGTGGGAGAGCTCTGGAGCTGAGCTCTGCAAAGCTCTCTGGGCTGCTTTGGGAAGAGGCAGCTTCTGTCAGCAGAGATCCTGGATTCCTTCAGCCCCACACCTGGATTTTCCCATTTATTGGGCAAAATACACAGAATTATGGAGTGGTTTGGGTTGGAAGGATCTTAAAATGACCCAGTGCCACCCCTGCCACAGGCTGGGACACCTCCCACTGTCCCAGGTGGCTCCAGCCTGGCCTTGGACACTTCCAGGGATCCAGGGGCAGCCACAGCAAACCTGGGAATTCCAGCCCAGCCCCTCACAGCCCTCACACGGAGGAATTCCTTCCATATTTCTCACCCTCAGTTCCCCTCTTTCAGTTTGATCCCATTACTCCCTGTTCCATCCCCACAGTTCCTGATGAATATTATAAATACATTCTACACAACACCACGTATTAGTGGGGTTTTATGATCCAGCTACAAAACCCATACAAGAACAATGTCCCCGTGCACATCCCACGTTTTGTTGCCCTGGGATTTTACACATTCCCTGGAAAGTGTTTCCAGCCTGTCCTTTTTTCCTGCAGTATTTTTTCAGTGTAGAAGATGAGAAGCCCCCAGAAAGCTCCAGCTTAGCTGGGACCATGATTTCCAAGGAGAAGATTTTGTCTCAGTTTAAGCCTGGATTTTCCAGACAGTGCTTTTGGAGTAGCCTGGATTTGGGGCTTTCAGCTGCCTCTCAGCAGCTCTTCCCGAGGAGCCCGGGAATTATCTCCATCCAACAGCAAAAGCTGCTCAAGGATAAAAACCATTTCTGAGCTCTTGTCAAAGGCAGCCTCGGAGCTGAAACCTCTCTGTCAGGATTCACCTGCCCAGGCTCCTGTGCTCTCTCTGATCAGGCAGAGCCTCCTCAGAGCACCAGGATGGGCCATTCCCATCGGGATTTGGAGCACCCCCAGCCCAGGCCTGCAGCTACCAGGGCTGGGGTGGGCTCAGTGTTCCTTTGGCTGCTTCTTCTTAAACATTTTTGGGGGAATTGTTAATCCAAGTGGCTGAAGCATTGATTTCTCCCTACATTCTCCTTTTTGCATACAAAAGCACTTTCCCCCCTACTTTCTGATAAATAATGCTTTAAAGTCAGCTGTGAAACACCCTGGGACACAGGGAATATCTGCGTGGGACCAGAGGCACGGGCAGGGGAAGGGAAGTGCCAAAAATCAGGGACAAGAGAGTCTGGGGCTGCCAAGCCTCATGTACTCCCAACCAGAACTGAGAGTTACAGCCCAGCCCCAGTGCTCCCATCCCAAATCCAGGGGCTGAGGGTGGGAAGGACCTGAGAAGTGGCTCCTCTCCCACTGCCATGCAGCTCTCCACACTGATGATTTATTCCTTCAAACCAGAGCTCCCATTTCCTGGGATCATTTTTTACGATCCCTCTCCCGGAGTTCGGGGCAGTAAAGCAGCGCCTGTGGCATCCATCTCTCCAGGGTTGTCCCTGCTCCTCCCCTGCCTCGTTTTTCAGCAGATACTGGGTGTCACCAGGCTTTGGGTTTGTTCCCTGGTGCCCTGTGCCCCTGTTCCTCCGTGCTGACAAAACCCCATCCAGGCTGAGTGAACAATGCCTGGGTTATTTACTGCTCTCTCCTAAAGAATGTGCTGAGCTCTGGCTGCCTTCCTCCCTCGCTCTGAGCACCTGGGATGGGACTTTCTGCCTTGTGTCCCCTGAGCCAGACTCCAGGGCTGTGAAATGATGAGAGGAGCACAGGGGACAGGAACTGGGGGACCTGGTGAAGGGGGAGCAGCCAGAGCTGGGAGAAGCAGATTGGTGTTAATTGTTTTATCATATAATGAGAGCGAGGGGAAGCACCTGGGGCTGCTGTGCTGGGCACAGTGGGAACTGGAGGAAGAAATGTCCCCATTTCTGGAGATCTGGCCTTGGAAGGAGATGAGAAATAAAGGAGTTCATTTGCATTTAAAGCCAGCAACATCCCACAGCTTCTGAGCCAGTGGGGAGAGCCAAAGGTACCAAAAACCCAACACTTGCCCTGGATAAATCCCAGGGCTCCTCTTTGCCCCACAGGCATCAGAAACAGAGGATTATTCCAGTGTTCAGCAGTGAAATCTGCAGGTGGCTCCAAGCCAGCCTTTGGAATTGTGGATCCTCCTGGTTCATGGAGCTGCAAGAGGGAATCTCATGGATTTAACAAAAAACTCATCTTGTGTTGGGAAAGTGCTCGAGACAGCACAGCCTGAAGAGGTGGAGGCAGTCATGGAATCCTGCAATGGTTTGGGGTGGAAGGGACCCTAAAGCCCATCCACCCCAGGGACACCTTCCACCAGCCCAGGCTGCTCCAAGCCCTGTCCAGCCTGGCCTTGGACACCTCCAGGGATCCAGGGGCAGCCACAGCAAATCTGGGAATTCCATCCCAGCCCCTCCCCACCCTCCTAGGGAACAATTCCTTCCCAATAACCCATCTATCCTTGCCCTCCTTGTTTTAGGGACCTTTTCCCAGTGACAGGTTGAAGGAAGTGAGCTCAGCTCCTCTGGAGTGCCTGGGAATGCTCGTGGATCCATGTACTCAGATAAGAAGAGATCCCAGCAGATGGAGGGAGATGCTGCATGTCAGAACGGCAAGAAAAGCAGAGCAAGATGGTTTTCTGAAGACACTGAATTAATCAAATCAATAGTTTGAAGCACTTAATACCTAAAGTAGCTGGAGTGTTGATTATAAAAGGCTGTGTAAACATAATGTATAAATACCCAGTAATTGGCAGCTCGTTGGGGGAAAATGGATCTGCTGTCTGCTGGCCGTGGGTAGAGTGCCTGTGTGTGCATAATCATAATTTATCTCTTTACAGAGTGCTCAGGTATTAATCAAGTGTAACAATACTGCTCTGAGTCAGTGCCGAGCACGGCTCCAGGCCCCACCTGCCTGTATGGAGGCAAATCCGCCTGAGAAGCTGCCAAAGGGCTGGTTTGGCATTCAGCACCAGCTGGGCTTTGTATGGCTCAGAATTAACCACAACCTGTCAAATCTGCACATTTTGTGCAGGTGCTTCTCACCAGACAGGTGAGGTAGTGGAGTCAGGGTGTCTGTGAGCAGCTGGAACTGGGCTCTGAAGTGAACTGGAGCTGGACAAGGCTGGGAAAGGCGGCGCAGGAAAATCCTCCCAGAGCTGGGTGCTTTGGGATTTGAGCCTGTGTGATCCTGAGCCCTCCTGCTGCCTGATTCCAGCCCGACCCTGACACACTCTGTGTTGCAGGACATGAATATCACGGAGCAGTCTGGCAGTGCACGGCCAGGGTGATTCAGAGCCATCAATTATTTATTTGTGCTTGGGCTAAACCAAATGGTGCCGACCCCAGGAACACACGTCCTGCTGGGAGGAGCTGCATCCTGCTGGGAACGGGGCAAACTTAGAGCTTTCTCCCTTCTCTCTGCTGATCTCAGCCCCTCTCGGCTCCCCAGAAGAGCACTGAAGCCAAGGCTTTAAGTTTAGCCATGAATTTCAAGACGTATTTTTAAAGACATGAGTGGAAGCTGAAAGGCCTTTTATGTCCCATGGGTTTGAGCGAGCTTGGAAGTCTCCTTGATCCATGGGATTTAGCCAGGTGCTGGAAGTTTAAACTCACACCAAAACCCTGCTTCCATTTAGCTCCTTATTCCAACAGAACCGGTTTTAACCCCATTTCACAGACGAGGTTTCTACATCCTCCCCCATCCCTGAGGGAGTCCGGGCGCTCAGAACCTGGACACTTGACCAGGGCAGGCAGTGCCACTGCAGCCTTTTGTGTTCCCCTCCTTTGGCCGTCTGAAAAGTGTTTGGATGTTTAAAACGTTTATTGAAGAGCACTGTACACAGGGAGATGGAATGTTTCCGCAGCAGCCTCGGGGCTCTGGCTGCTGGCTGTTAAATCAGTGCCCTTATCAAGCCCTCCTGCTTCGCGATGGACTTGGCGCAGATCAGCAGGAGATGAAAGCCCTTCATTACCCTCATCCCCAGCCTCCTGCACACCCACACTCAAGGACAATTCCCCACGCCTTATCTGGATGGAGACAGCATTGATTTAGCTTACATTAACCTTTCAGGACCTATCAGATTACGCTGGATACATTTCACTTGATAAGAACTGAGCTGGAGTTCAGTGCCCGCCGCTCCCCCGAGCCCTGCAGTGTGAATTCATCACCATCAGGGAGCTGCTTCCCAGCTTTGGGTGACAAAGAGGTTTTAATCACAATTTTTAGTTCTAAAATTACTGACCAGTCTGCCCAGCCACCTCACTCATTCTAAATCACTCGTTCCCAGGAACATTTAACTTTCCAGCCTAAAGTCTTTGTGCTCTGCTGTTTAAGGACTGGCTCCTGAGGACATCTCTCCCAGCCCATCCTGCTCCTAAAGCCCTGGACCACCTCAGGTTGTGCCTCACCTGGCTGTCATTTTAGCAACATTCATGTTCTGCCTTGTCTGGAGCATGGGAAGAACTTTGCGAGGTGAAGTTTCGTAGCTGATTTCTTCAGCTCTCAGGGTGTGGTCGGCAAAGGGAGCCTGCAGGACTCTAAAGCCCCTGGTCTTGTGCAGGACAAAGGAGCTCAGACAGGAGCTGTGCACCTTCCCCGTGCTGCTGAGGTTGCTCCCAGGCTCGGTGTGCGGGAGTGACAGAGTCTGCATGTGAGTGACACACAGGGAGCACAAACGAGCAACAAATCCAGAACTGCAGCAAAATCCTGACTCCTCCAGGTAGGACGGTGCTGCCCTGGCCTGGGCAGGAGAATGGTTCAGTTTAGCCCCAAATCAGGCTCCTGCACTGCCTGAGATCCCCCTGAATGCTGCCCAAGGACTCTGGGTGACCCCAGCCGGGCTCTGCTGCCCTGATCCGGCTGGCAAAGGTGTCACTCTAAGATAAGGGGTCATTACCCTAACGAGGTGGCAGAGCCCTGGCACAGAGCTGCTCTGTAGGCCCGGTACTTGTTAAAACAAGTCTCTAAGGCAGGAGAGTCCTGTTCTTGACTAAATCAGCGCTGTCAGGAGAGATGTGGGCACGGCGAGACGGGCAAAGCCCAGGGAGTGACCCGAGTGCCACTGAGTGCCAAGTGCAAGGTTTCCAGGGGCAGCTGCCATCCCATGGTAGTGCCAGGGCTGCCCCTGCCCCGGGGGCTCACCCCTCCCTGCCAGGGCAGCTCTGCCCCCGGCTCTGCTCTTTGCAGGTGATCGATGCCTGCTCTGCTCCTTCCCTGCGTTAGCGAGGCCGTAAATGGAGAGAAAACAGAGGAGGCAGCCCCATAAAAACATCCAAACACAGCGGGTCGGGGGACAGAGCCATCAGTCACCGCTGCAGATGGCATTAAAGCCGAGCAGGGTTTGTGCTCCTGGAGATGGGAATGGGAGCAGTAAATGGCACTGAACTAATCTGGGCTCCAGATAAAATATTTACAGTGACTGTGGAAAATAAAAACAATGGAATGGGCAGAGAGGGCAAAGGATCACCAACGTACCTGAAAAATGGGATAAATTATTTCTTTTCTTAAATAATCTTGATAGCTTTTGATAGGCATTTCCTTTTAGCTCAAATATGCTGTAATTCCGAAGGGTCCTGGGGCTGGGAGGGGAAGCAGGAGGTCGATCCCTAATGGTGGATAACACACGGGACACCGGGGATGGTGGGAAGTGAGACAGCTGAGACCTTCCCAGGGATTGAGACGCTTTTCCTCCTCAGGATCCGGGTGCCTTGTCCATGCTGGGCACCTGGAACAGTCCTGGATGTGGAGCTGGGACCTGGAGGATGGAACAGCTCCTCGGTTTAGGGAAGTTCTGCAATCCCAGCTGGGAATTTTGCCCTGTCATGGGACCACTCAGGGGTTCTGCTCTGGCAACTGAGGCTGATGGAAATAACTGCAGAGAATAACTCATTAAATAGCTAATAACTAATGAAAATTAACTAATTATTAATAAAAATTAAATAGCTAATAACTAAAAAATAAACTAATAACTACAAACTACTAACTAATAAAAATAAAATAGCTAATAACTACTAAGATAGCTGCAGGAAATAACTTATCAAACAGCTGGAACTGGTTCAGGAGGGGCCATTTCAGGCTGCTGGGAACAGACTCTGCTGTGTAATAGAGAAATTAGGAATTGTTCTAAAGTCCCCGTCAGTCCCGCCTGCCCCAGACCTTTTTACAGCCACACTGATTGCTGAGACACACAATTCACCTCCTTCTGCCTCAGAGACTCCGTGCAAGGGCAAACCGAAACCTTTGGATCTAAAATTTCAATAAAGAGGAGACGAACGAGAACATTCTCATCTCTGACTGCTGGATTTATGAACTTGGCCGTGTTAACCTTTTGTTTTATTGCCTTTATGGGCTGTCCTATAAAATACAGCCAGAGTCAAACACCCGAGCTGTGCTGCCTGGGAGGGGTGGGCTCCTGAGGACGGAACCTTCGTCTCTCTGGGGTGGATCCCAAGGAGATGAGGGTGAGGACAGCGGTGTCTCTGTGCTCAGTCATGCCCAGAGCCAGTATCAGTGGTGACAGAGTGATGGGACTCAAACTTGCTGCTTCTCGTGGTCCCTGAGGGCACCGTAGGATTGAGTTTGTGCTCTGTGGACCCTACACACACAGTTTAATGTGATTTCAGTGTCTGTCTGTAATGAGCTGTGAGGGTCTAAAGGCTGTGAAGGGCAACTCATGGGAGAAAGGAGGGGAGAGGATTTATAAATCCAACACTTCAGCCAGCCCCAGGGGTGTTTCTGTCCTCACAAGTGTGAAGCTGAAGAGAGGCAGAGGAAGAAATTAATAGATATGTGTGATCTGTGGGTGGGGTTTGAGCTGAGGGTTCTCTGAGGGGGCTCGAGGTGTCAGTGGGGATGCCACTGCAGGATCCCACTGTGAGCTGCAGGAATGGGGTTGGAAATGCAGGTTGGAAATGCTCCTCACCCCACACAAGCTGAGCTCTGGTTCCAGGTCTGTGCCCTGTTCACAGACCTCGGCACTCCCAGGGCTGCTCCTGCTCCTGGAGCTGCTCCTCTTCCTCGGCAAAGTTCTCCTGGAACTCCTGACCCCAACTGGCAAAGCCTCAGCTGGATAAACCAAATTCCACTGTTCCCTGCCCCAGCCAGCTCATCTGTGTCCTCCCAGCTCCCGATCCTGGGAGGAGTCATGGGGACTGTGGGAAACCTGGAGAAGCCAGAGTATGTCCCCTTCCCCATGGGCATCCAGGAATTTCCAGGGGACACCTGAATTCAACCAATTCAGTCCCCATGGAGGGGAAAGGTGTGGGTATGTCTGAGCTAAAGGGCCGGGAGGGCTCTTTCATGGAGCCCTTTAGTCAGCTCCAGCCAGAGTGAGGCCCTGGCTTTGTCCTGTGGTTTCCAGGAGCTGCAGGCACTCCCTCAATCTCAGCACTTGAGCAATCCCGGCAAAAAGAAGAGCCCATGGCAGGTTCCACACCTGGAAGTGATGAACCTGCACAAACAAGCTCAGCAGAGCCTCCTCCTGTGCCATCCCCAGGCCTCTCTAAGCAGGATGGGTTCTAGGTACAGCACCTGTGTGTCTGGTACTGTCCCCACCAGCAGCTCTGGGCTGAGGTGGCACAAGCAAAAAGAAAAATAAAATCCTGGCAGATGAGCTCCATTTCTGTGAGTTTTGCTGTCTCCCCGCTGCTGTTTTACTCTGATGAGCTCATTATGGAAAATGAGCTGTCACCTCCTGTCATCCCAGCAATGGGAAGCAGCAAACAGGGCCTGGTTTTATTTTTCCTGATAGCTTTGGGACATGGAGAGAACTCGTTCCTTCAATGGGGGGATGAATTTGCAAGGGAAATTAGGAGGAATGGGGTCTGGATTATCTCCCAGAGCAGTTTGGGAGCGTATCCCCCAGCCCCACAGTGCTCAGGAGTGAGGACAGAGAATCCTCCTGGAGCGCTTATCCAGAGCTGGAAAAACTCCAAGAGCATCTCCTGTACAAGCACCTGGCTGCTGGGGGGAAAGAGAGTAGCACCAAGTGCTGGGGAACCCTGCTGGGATCCCTAAAACCTGGAGCTGAGCCCCCTGGGGACGATGTCACTTGGCCAGAGCCACTGCTGGCACAGGGAAAAGAACCATTCCATGGATATTCATGGATCATTTAACTCTGGTTTTTGTGGGGAGAGCTGGATGCATGGACAGGCTGGGGACATTGTAGTTTGGCTTTTAACTGTCACAGAGAGCTGACAATGCTCAGGCCGAGCTTTCAGGGCAGAAAGTCTCGGAGAGGAGCTCTGGATGAGCTTTGTCCAGGGGAGGAGTGCTGCTCTCAGGGGCTGGAGAGGGACTGGTTCCTTCCATGCCCTGCTGCCGAACTGCAGGAAAAGCTGCTAAAGGAGGGCAAGGTGAAATGAGTTCATGCAGGGGCACACTCTGTCCTGCCACCCAGCCCTCTGATTTTCAACAGGTGGAAAGAGCAAAACTCAGGTTCACGACCTCCTGCAAACCTGGGGAGCTTTGGAATACAGATAAAAGGGGTTTTATTCTAACAACAAAATTCCAATTCCCTTGAGTTTTGATGGGAATTTCAATGCACAAGGTCCCTCCCTCAGGGACAGGGCACAGGGGGTGTAACTGGGGGTGATTTTGGATGCCCCTAAAGGAAAAGCGTTGCTGGATCCTGCCAGGTCAGCAGGGACCTGCTGGGCCTTGTGTTGCTCCTCCTCTCTGCTCCCTCCCTCTGCCATGGGGGAACCTCGGCAGCTCTGCACATCCATGGGAATTCTGCACAACCAGATGGGACCTCAGGATCTCTGCACATCCCAGGGAATTCTGCATGACCCAGTCCCCTCTGAGGGGTGTCTGCCAGCCTGAACTCAGGTGTGTGTTATGTTCCTCCCCTGCTGCCTCATTTTCCCAAGGGAATTGACTTTCCCTGGAGTCCTTGAGGGCAGTTTTCCACTCCTCTGGTAGGATTCTCCATGCACTGAACATTTTCTGCTCACCAGCACTTCCCAGCTCGCAGTGCTGCTCCCTTTCTGTCCTCTCTGAAGGCTCCAGGAGCTCCCAAGCCAGGCCAGGCTGGCCCTGCTGCCCGAGTTCTCATTCTGGCAGTGCTGCAGTCGGGATGGGGCTCTGGGCTCCAAGTCCCTTTACCTCCCCTTGCTCTCCCTCCTTCCTGCCATTAGTATCCCCCTCTGGGTGGGCAGAGCTCAGCCCTGGCTGCTGTCTGGGGACCTCAGTGCTGCCCCAAACCAGCTGTGCTCAATCCTTCCCCATCCATCACCGCTAATGAGGGTCCCGTGCTGGTTCCAGGAGCTTCTCCCAGTGTTCCCAGTGGCCTCAGGGCTGGAGCACCAATGGAGCAGCCCCAGGCTCCCCTGGACTGGGACCCTGCTTTTGCTGCCTCTCTTCATTAGGCCTTTTTTACCTGTGGATATCAACGATCAGGAAGGGAAGTTTTTAAAAGCTGCACAGTCCTTCTTTTCAACCAGTTATGAAGCTGATTAATAGCAAGTTTGACAATTTAAGGGAAGGCAGGAGTGACTCCCTTTTCCCTGCCAGTCTGGCCCTGCCTTTCCAACACTTCTTTCATGCGGTGTTTGCTGTTGGTGTCGATCCTCCCGGGAGAAGAGAAAGACAAAGAGCGCTCCCAGTAATTTAAAACCTCCATAAAAAGTTCTTCCCGTGGATCCCGAAGGCTCCTAGGCCTGGCTTTGCACTCCAGAGGAGCAGCAAAGCCAAGCCAAGGGGCTGAGGTCATCCCCGAGGGTGTCAGAGCACCCTGAAAAGTAAAAGTCCAGCCTTGCCCAGCTGCAGGGTTGGACAAGCGAGTCCTCAACACAGTGCCAGGGTTTTGTAGAGGAATAAAAATAGCTGGGAAGGAAGAGGAGGAAGCTGCCGGCCCAGAGCAGCTTCCTGAGCATTTCCAGCTCAATGGGGTTTGATTGCTCCACACCTGCCCGCTCCTCCGAGGCTGAGGCAGGAAAAATAATCTCCCCTGATATGCAAATCCAGCAAATCTCAGCGCAGCCGAGGAGAGCGAGAAATAAATCTGCAAATCTGAGCCACCGACTTCAAACCCTTTCCTGAGAGAGATTTGACTGATTTCCCCCTTTTCTCTGGCTCAGGAGTGAGGGATGAAGGATTCTCATTCCTCTTGCACCATCCTGGGAAAAATATGAGCGACTTCTGTGCTGTTCTGGAATAATCAGGGGGTTCCCAACAAATCTCCTCAGTTTCTGACCCCAAATGCTTTGGGATGAGTGCTCCCTCATACGGCTGCCCCACTTCCACCAGGAAAGCTCCCCAGATCCGGAGATCCAGAACAGCTCCCTCAGAACCAAGGGGCTCACTCATATTGGGTTCAAATCCCACCAAACTGGGCTGTTCTGCTGTCTGCACCACTCCCCAGTCCTCATTTTAAGGAGTTTAAATTTTTAGGGATAAGTAGAATAAATAAAACATTGGGAAAGGAGAAAGTTTACAGGAATCTGCAGGAAGGTTGGAAACAAGAACTGTGGCACAGAAATGTGACTCCAGTTCCTGAAGGGAATCTGCTCTAGTTTGTGTCCCCTACGTAGGGAAAAGCTCCTGCCTGTGGGGGAATCAGGTGTCAAAACAATGCTGGAGGAAAAATAAACCAAATTCAAAATAATCGTACTGATTTTAACTGGAGACAGAGGATTTAAGAGCCCAGAGGTTTCAGCCAGTTTGGGTCTTGCAGCTGACACTGGCAATGCCCAGTTGGTGTGGGAAGAGCTGTTCCTGGAGGCTCCTGGCCCAGGATGGACACTGAGCAGTCAGGCAGTGGCTGGGCTGTTGGTGAAACAGGGATGGGCTGAGCTGGGAGTTTCTGGGAGACAGTGCCCACAGCAAGCCAGGGGTGGAGCAGGGAGGCAGGGAAGGGGTGAAACAGGAAGATGAGCCGGGAGAACGAGCTGGGTTTGGGATTGTTTCCTCTTAAACACCAACCTGGCACCTGGGAGAGGTCAGAGAACCGATCTGTAACTCAGCAGGAGGAAATTCCTGTGTCTGAGTTGCTTTGGATTGGTTTCTGCCTGTTAAAGAGGAGCTTTCTCACCGAGATCATGAAGGGCTGTTAACAAGTCCATTTCCATGGATAAACCTACAGAATTCTGGCCAGCCAGAGTCCTTCCAGGAGCAGGACCACAGTCTCATCCCGTTGGATGAGGACTTCAGGGTCTGGGCATAACCCACAGCACCAAACTCCTGGTTGCAGCCTCTCCCCATGGAGGGATCTTTTGGAGTCTCAGAACTTCCCACATGAGGAAGGAAACATCCCTGTTTTGAGACTTCTCTCCAAATTCCAGTTTCCATTCTGTATTTTTTATGTGTGCAGCATTTCACTGGCTCTCCAGCAGCAGCCAAACCCAATTACAGTTCATTAACCCCATGAAATACTCTGTGTTTTTATAAAGGAGCCCTGGCATTGTCCCTTACCTGAAATCCGAGTGCTGCCTTTGGGTGCTGTGCTGACAGTGGGGACACTTTATATCCCTTATTTGAATGCAACTGACTGCTGGAAGTATTCATTTCCATTAACAAATGTTGGAATTATGTTTTTAGGGAACACTCCATGTTCTCCATCCACTCTGTGATTCTGGAGGACAGAGTCATAAAAACGGGAAGATTTTAGCTCTTTTCTCTTTCAAAGTAGGAGCACCTTGAAGATTCTTAGAAGTATTTTGGGCTGGGAAACCCATTTTTCTGATCAGCAGTAAGTGCACCTGACTCTGCTGAATGCAGTGGTCCTTAACAGTGAGGCAGGAGAGTTTGTGTTCATTAACCAGACTTCAAAACCTCGTCTCTCTGGCAGAAAAATGATGTGGATATTTTTAATCCACTGCCTTGACTTAGCATTTTCTCCTTTCTCAGCCTCTCCAAAAGATAACAGCCAGATGAGCAGCTGATAATTAGCCCCGAAGGGCCACATGTACAATTTGATTTCAAAGGAGACTTTCATGTTAGATATTGATTTTTAAAAAAAGGAAAAAAATGGCCTTTTCATCAAAAAGCAGCCTCAGAGTGCTCTCTGTGCAAGGAGCTTCCCTTCCCCAGTCCTGCCCACCTGGGGCCACCTGACAAACAGAAAAACCTTGGGTTTATTTATTAAAACTCATTTATTGTCTCCAGACAGGCTGAGAAACAGAATTTCTTTGTTTGAAGGCCAGGCCTGGGTGTGATAATCAAACTGTGCCTGTGCCCAGCCTGGTGTCTCTGTGATGAAAGAGCTGAAGATTCCCAAATTACAGAGATCAAAGCAGTGAGAGCAGGACATGTAAGGAGCTGAGGGATGTGAGGTGGCAGGAGGGGAGAGGTGAAGTCACTCCAAGGCAGAGGCAGCAGGGACAGAGCAGCTCATGGAACCCACAGTCATCCCAGGGGTGTTCATTGATCATCCCAGGGATGTTCCCTGATCATCCCAGGAGTGCTCACTGATCATCCCAGGAGTGTTCATTGATCATCCCAGGGATGTTCCCTGATCATCCCAGGAGTGCTCACTGATCATCCCAGGGGTGTTCATTGATCATCCCAGGAGTGCTCATTGATCATCCCAGGGGTGTTCATTGAATCATCCCAGGGGTGTTCATTGATCATCCCAGGAGTGCTCACTGATCATCCCAGGGGTGTTCATTGATCATCCCAGGGGTGTTCACTGAATCATCCCAGGGGTGTTCACTGATCATCCCATGGGTGTTCATTGATCATCCCAGGAGTGCTCATTGATCATCCCAGGGGTGTCCAATGAACCATCCAAGGGGTGTTCACTGATCATCCCAGGGGTGTTCACTGAATCATCCCAGGGGTGTTCATTGATCATCCCAGGGGTGTTCATTGATCATGCCAGGGGTGTTCACTGATCATTCCAGGAGTGTTCATTGATCATCCCAGGGGTCTTCATTCACCATCTCAGGGGTGTTAATTGATCTGGGATTATGCAGGGCTGGGGGAAAGGCTCCAACACCACTCCCCAGCCCCCAGGTTCCTGGATGAATTCCAGGTCTATTATCTCTGTTATTCAGAGTCAATTACACAAGCGCCTAAACGGATGTGTTTTAAATCTCAATTAATGTCCTGTCCAATCAATTCATAGTTAATTAGTCCAAGAGGCTGATTCAGTGGGAAGAGAATTCACTGTGCACAAAGTGCTCCTGGTCCTGCCTCGGCTGCAGGAGATCCCTGACTCTGACAGGGCTGAACCCCCAGCTCTGGGGTTTGCCAGCTTTGCTGGTTATTTAGGGGGGCTCAGGAGGCCATAAACCAGGACTGAGCTGAACTGTGGGGTCAGACACCGCCAGGGTGTTTGCTTCCCTCTGCGTGGAATATCTGAAGTGAAAAATCAGGAGGAGCCCATACCTGTAGAAAGCTACTTTCAAAGTGAGGGGACAGCAGTGAAATTTCGGGTGTTTATTACATATATAAAATTCTGTATTTAATTCTAATAAAATTTCATCTTTAATTCTGATCAGGAACAGCATTGTCTGGCACAGCAAGGAGTGGGTTGTTCTTTCAGCCAGATTTAGGATTTTTGGGTTAGGTTTCTATGTTGAAATATTTGGGGTTTGGAATTAGACCTATTTTTTCCCATTTTTTTAATCCTCTTCCTGGAAGAGCCAGGCAGGTCCTGGAGCAGGCTGGGCTCTGCCTGGGTGCTCTTCCCCCTCTTTTAGGATGATGAAAAGAGAAAATTCTCCTGGAATCGTTTCTCTGCTGGAGCTGAAGCTTCCAGCCCCCTTTGAGGGAACCCTTCCCGTATGGAGCTGGAGGGAAGAAAAACATCCAGTTCCATGGAATTTGGGGACCCAAGCTCTCCTGACCTGCTGGAACCCCTGGCAGAAGCCCAAAAGGCTTTGGAAGAACCCAGAATTCCCCCATCGAGGACTCCCTCTTCCCCTCGGAGCACAGAAAAGGAGTTTAATCTCCTTCGTCGTGGAAGGGAAATTAAAGATCGAGTCAAAGAGACAATGACTGAAGAATTCATTCTTTTCTGTCCTGTGAGTTCAGAGCAAAAACTGACAGTTTTATGTTCCTTCAAGGGAAGCCTCTTAAATAAAAGCAAGAACAGGGAGGAGGAAAGAGGGGAAGGAGGAGGGGGAGAAGGAAAAAGGGAAAATTGCTCAGAGCTATAACAAGACCATAGGCAAGAACTCTTCATTAGCAGCTTCATTTTCAGTCAGGTGCATTTAAGGAGTTTTGCCACCCTTCTAAAAGTTCATTTTCTCTTTGTGCAGCACTTTCTGGGGGCATAAATCTTTCATATTCTCATTTCCACTGGCCCCACACAGCTGCAGTTGGCTCTTGGGCAAAGCAGAGTTAAAGTTGTCTCCCTCAGACACTTCTTGTTCTGCAAGGAAAGAACTTTCCAGCAAATCCATCATGAAATCTTTTCCAATTGGTACCCTGGATGGGGGTGGTATTGTTTTCTTAACTTGGAGAATTTATTTTTCACTCTGAGGGAAGCATCTGGAGCTTTCATTTCGAACCAGGGAGTTTCGGGATCCAATTGAGGAGCTGCTGTCACTGGAAGCTCAATCAAGGCACTGGCACTGCTGCAAAGCAATAACTTTCTACACAAACCAGTGAAAAATGTGATTTTTCTCTGTTAAAAAAAAAACAACAACTAGATTTCCTCTGAAAAGGGATTTTATTTTCAGTTTAAAAAAATCCAACAACAACAATACCGAGTGACTTTGTAACCTCACCCTAAATGATAAAACTTTAAAGATTCAGTTAAAGAATTATTTTTTTGTTATTAAAAAATGAATCGTTTGAGGCCAGGCTGGAGAGGGCTTAGGGCAAACTGGGATAGTGGAATTCACACCCATGGGATTTGAGGTTCCTTCCAACCCAACCCATTCCCTGAGCACCAGCAGGGCTGTGGCACTCAGGGATGGTGTTGGGGTGCTGAGATTCTTCCTGGACAGAGGGAAAAGGAGCCTCTGGATCTCTGATCCCTGCCTCTGGCATGTCCAGAGGGAGGACAGAAGGGTTTTAGCACGATTCCAACCCTTTGGCTCCATCTCCCTCCCTGCTCCTTCTCCTGCATGGATGGATTTTTACATCACCTCTTTGTGAAGATTTTCTTGACACCCCACCGAATGCAGAATGAAAGAGAAAAAAATAAATCATATTTTATTCTATTTCATTGAAGGGAAAGGCAAAAAAAAAAAAAACCAAAGAAATTAGAATGGCCCACAAGCTCTGAGAGATGAACACAGCCCAGGTCAATAACTGAGAGAGCTTTCAGAGAACACAGCTGGCAAGTGCTGCTTGGCCTGATTATTTTTACATTTTTTAAACTTTTGTTATGTTGCAAAGCCCCAGAGTCCCTGGGACTGCAGCATTCCTGATCCTTATGCCTTCCTGATCTTTGTGCATTCCTGCCCATTATGCTCCAGCCTGACAAACCTGGGAGGCACAACAGGAGCCCCAGTGGCTGTGGCTGCTGGTAAATTCCAGCTCTCACTGACAGCTCAGGGGGCTTTTCCTCCACAGCAGGTCCTGCCTTTCTTCTGCTCCTGCTCCTGAACGACCCAGCAAGAATGGAAAACCCCCTGGGGATGTGGCCTGAGATGGGCTAAGCTGGAGCATCCATGACAAAAGAGGAGATTTTGTGGGAGTCGGTGATTTGAGGGACAACAACGCAGCTCTGGGTTTGTCCCCAGTGTGGAAGGATCCTGGCAGGGAGATCCAGTCAGGCTGGGATACTGGGAGGTGGGAATGCCTCGGGATGAATCCAGCAGCCCCAGGAAGGAGCACACTGGGGCCTGCCCTGAGCCTGGGGGAGCTGAGCCTCAGCTCCAGACTGTGGGAGTCAAACGCTCTGGTTTCATTTCTCTCCCTGTCTCTTTGCTCCTGGTCCTCATTAAGATTGGTAATTAGGGAAAATTTCTTCATCCAAGGAGCTGTCCAGCTCTGGAAAAGGCTGCCCAGGGCAGTGGTGGGGTCCCCATCCCTGGAAATGTTCCAAAAATGTGTGGATGTGGCACTCCAGGGCTTGGCTTAGTGCAGAAACCGGTGCTGGTGCTGGTTCATGGCTTGCCTTGGGGCCTTGGGGATCTTAAAGGTCTTTCCCAACCCAAACCATCCTGTGGCTGGAATATTTTCAGGAATTGCCCCATCCCTGTTGGAAGCCTGAGCAGAGCAGCTCTGGCTGCTGTGGTTTCTGCAGCTCCTGCAATTCCGTCTCTTGCAGCATCAGCCCCTTCCCCAGGTGGGTCCTGACCCGACTTTATCCAAGCCTGGTCCTTTCCTGGGGCTTTTTCTCCAGCTTCTTCCCTTTCCCTGCTCTGCTCCAAAGGTGGAGTTGCCCTGCAGGATGGCCACGGGCAGGTGGCACAAACACAAAGGACACAAAGCCTCCCCTCAGCTGCTGGAACCTCCTCGGGAGACAAAAACCTCTTGGAGGGAGCGGAATGAAAAAAATTAAACCAGGGTTGTGCTTCCTCCGAGCTCCAACGCCCCGGATCCAGCCCAGGAGAGCATCACAGGATGTCACAGGGAGCTGCTGCTAATTGATGCAGATTCCTCCTTAATGAGGCTGATGGGAGAGTGGCCTGTTGGGGACACAGAGGTGGCTTTTGGGAAGGGAATATTCTCTCTTTTCCAGGGCTTTCAGCAGGCTGGGAATAGCTTTGGAATGCTGCATTGGAGGGATTGGAGATCCTCTGGTCACAGCTAGGGCCTGAAGCTCCATCACCCTCTCACCCCCTCTATGCCATGTTCCCTGTCCCAGCTTTCCTTCCTCACGTAGGATAAAATTTTCCAAAGAAATTTTCCTTAATATGCAGTCTAAATTTCCACAGAAATCATGATTTCCAAAGTGAACCAGTTACAATTTTCTTTAAAACCCATGTTTTAAAGAATGTTTGAGGTGTTGTCAGGTCTGGTTTTGAAGACAGCTTTTCTCCTGAGGAGGTGGGTGCAGCACGGTTAAACTGAGCAGAAATCCAGCTGCCACCAGAGGTTTTCCTGCCTGAAATCTTCCCAATGCTTGATCCATAACGTGAATGCTCAGCATTCCCCTGAAACTCCAACAATATTCTGTGTCACAGAAATCATTTACCTGGCTTTGTTCCTATTTAACACCCTTTGAATGAGGCAGATTTCCCAACATTTATGTTCTCCAGCACTTCCTACAGAGACAGAGCATGAGAAATGTGGGTGTGTGGATGTTTCCATTCCAATTCCTACCCTGCCAACCTGAAGGCATTCCCTGAAATCCTCTCCTCACAGATGACAGATTCTGGCACAGATTCACAGAAAACCTCCAATTTGTCCACACAATATCCATAATACTGGACCTAATTCTGCTATTTGCTAGAATGCCTGGAAAATGAAGGCAGAAATAGCTGTAGGAATTTCAAAGTGGTTTCAGAGCCCCACAGAACCCAGTTTTTCATTTGATTGATGGACTAATGAGGTGTCACCTCCAATCTGGGCAAGTGTGCCCACTGCCAGCCTGGCCATGGTTGCTGGGCTCTAACCCACACAAAGGAAAGGCTTATACCTGATTTTAGAGCTGGTTTGGAGTTCTACATCTCGCCTCCAGTGCAGGCCTCCGCTCCTTGGACAGGTTTTACTACAAGGAGGCAGCTGCCCTGCTAAAACCTCCCAGAACTTTTTTCTTACTTTATGAAATTCATAATCAAACCAAGATCCAAGGAGTGGGTAGTGCTGTGCAAACCCCAGAGACCCCAACTCCTACAACAGAGAGGAACACAGGCATGAAAATAAGTCTTGCAAGAGGTTTCCATAGAATCAGGGAAAGGTTCTTCCCCCAGAGGGTGCTGGCACTGCCCAGGCTCCCCAGGGAATGGGCACGGCCCCGAGGCTGCCAGAGCTCCAGGAGAGCTTGGACAGCGCTGCCAGGGGTGCCCAGGGTGGGGTTGCTGGGGTGTTCTGGGCAAGGCCTGGGGCTGGGTTGGATGATCCCTGTGGGTCCCCTCCAGTCCTGGATATTCTGACTCTATGACAGAACCACGGAACGGTTGGGTTGGGACATTAAGGATCACCCAGTCCCAACCAGCTTGCAGCAGGTGGAGACTCAGCCCTGCCCCTTGGTCCCACCGCCCTGGGCCCAGGACCACGCCTGGTGCTCAGTCAAGACAACTCTGCAAGCAGGAGTTTTCCAGATCCAGTTATCCAACCTGCAGAAGATTCTTTGGTGTGTTCTGAGCTGGTCCCTCTGCCAGAACTCCCTCGGCCTGTGCCTTGGGGAGAAGCAGCTCCTGGTGCAGAAAACACCCAGCCCTGGAGCTCTGTCAGCAGCTGAACCTCTCCAGGAGCTGCACAGTTGCTGTGCTCCCAGCAACTGCTCCCATTTATCACCTGCCAACCCTGCTGCTGGGCTGACCCCAAATCCCACTGCTGGGCTGACCCCAAACCCTGATGCACTGACCACCAACCCTGCTGCACTGACCCCAAACCCCACTGAGCTGACCCCAAACCCCACTGAGCTGACCCCAAACCCCACTGGACTGACCATAAACCCTGCTGGTTGCTCCTTCCACTGCCCAGAACTGCTCCATCTCCTGCTGCCTTCCCAAACTGGCCCTTCCTGCTTCCAGCTGAACCCTTTCCAACCAGCTCAGCCTTTGGAAACACCCGGAGTGATTGCAGCTGCAGTGGGGCGGGAGCGATTCCTTGCCTCCCGTTTGGAGCGCAGAGTTGCTGCTGCTGCTGGGAACAAACAGATGCTCCCTCTGAAGAAGTTACCAAGTGCTTCTGCCTTTAACTCCTGACCATGTTTATGTAAAATTAATTGCATCACATGTTCTGTGTATCTTTTAATTGCAAAACCAATTAACTTTAAAATGTTCTGCTTTGTAGTTCTCCTAATGGATGGCATCATTTTAGTTGCCTTTACAAAATCCATCTTTTGCTGAAACTGGGCAGGGAGCCATCCTCAGTTATCCCTGGAAGCGAGTTCCCTTCAGCTGAGACAGCTTCAAGCAGTAGACGCACTGAACTTGCTTCACAGGCATCGGATTTTGGGGGAATCATCTGAGAGATTTCACAGCCTTCCAGGGAAATGCTGGATCCCTTGGGAGGAGTGTGGCCAGGATGCTGGACACTGGAAAGGCTGATCCCAATGGGAACATCCATCTTTGCAGCTGGGATTGCAATGCTGTGATGTCCAGAGCAGCCTCCAGCTCCAGTGGACCAGGGCAGGCTCAGGCTGGAGCTCAGGGAAAGGTTCTTCCCCCAGAGGGTGCTGGCACTGCCCAGGCTCCCCAGGGAATGGGCACGGCCCCGAGGCTGCCAGAGCTCCAGGAGAGCTTGGACAGCGCTGCCAGGGGTGCCCAGGGTGGGGTTGTTGGGGTGTTCTGGGCAGGGCCGAGGGTTGGATTAATGATCCTTTATCCTTCCCAACTCAGGACATTCCCTGATTCCCGGAGGAGGGCGGGAGCAAGGGCAGTACCTGAGGGTGGGAGGGACCCTGGAGAGCAGGACTCGCTCCCTCGGGACGAATGAAGCCGCTGATCCTGCTGGGGATCCCGTTCCTCCTCGGCACTCCTGGATCCTTCCTCTGCCTCTGGCAGCGCCGGGGCTCCGGGGCCTGTGGCACAAGAGGGAGGAAGAGCCAGGATTGCTCCTCCTGCTGCCTTCCCTCACATCCCATGATCAGAGGCACCGTCTGGGCCTTTCCAAGGACATTTCTGCCCCTCTGGATCACGGCAAGTGAAGGGCAGAGCCCTGCAGGCACAGCCTGCCTCGTTCCAAGCTGGAAGGCAACGGCCACGGGACCCAGAGCAGAGCTGTGCTCAGCAGGGCTTTGGCTGCCAGAGAAAACAGGGCAAGGAAAGTGACTCGGAAAAACTCTCAGGATGGACCTTTGGGCATCTCCCATCACACCCTGACCCCTCCCATGACCTTCATGGATTTAATTCCTGTAAGGGAAAAAATTCAATAATCAGCCTATAACTGAAGGTTTTCCTTTAAAAAACAAGTCTGAAACATTTTTGCAACAGAGCTGATTATTTTTGTTGTGATTTGAGGATTTTCACAGTTTCCTGCTGTCGTACACGTCAGGGGTTGACTTTTGTGTTTGTAATTAAGATCAGCAATAGAAAAATGGAGCTTTGCAGTTGGCATAGCTCAGGAAATGTGTCACTGCTGAAGAAATTGATTTTGGTTCCTCAGTTTCTGTCCCCTTGCCAAAGTTTGGGGATATTTTGGCATTTGAGGCAGTGTGTTAATTGGNTTCCTTCTCCCCTCTGTTCCAGGGGCTCTGTTCTGTAGGAACTGGGCAGTCTCTGAGCCCCTTCTCCCCTGCCAGCCTTGGGGACCTGCAGACCCAGAATCACCACAGAACCTCCTTTTGTTCCTTTTTAGGGAGCCAATGGAAAAAAACCCCAGGAATCTGAATAAACAGCAAGGTCAGAGCCCCCTGCTCTCTTATTTTCTCTCTTATTCCTAACACAGGAATCATCGGGGTGCTTTTAAATCTGGCCCTGATGGATCCTGCAGGATCAAACTCCCTCGGGACTCTGGCACACCTGGAAAAGCCCTTCCATCCAACTCAAATCACTCCTAAAGGTGCAGGTGCAGCCAGGTCCATCCCTTGGGGTGCCCATGGCAAACACCCCATTCCTGCCCTGAGGAGCTTGGCTGGACCCCGGAGCGCCCTGGGGCTCCCCAGCCCTGGCAGAGGGAGGCTGAGCTGTCCCTTCCCACCCCGAGCTGTCCCTTCCCACCTCGAGCTGTCCCTCCCATCCCAAGCTGTCCCTGCCGAGCTGGAGCACCCCCAGGGCTCCCTCGGGTGCTGCAGACCTCAGTGCAGGCACAGATGGTGGCCTTGGGTCACCCTCCTGCTGTTCCCATCCCCGGCCATGGCTGATGAACTGGAAATGTTCCACCCCTAGCTCTCCCCAGGGACAGCTCTGGAAAATGTCAATGGAAAATGCTGGGAATCCTTCTCCCCTCAAAGGGATGGGAGGCAGGAATATGATCCTCAAGGGAGTGCTGCAACGGTCTCAGTGGAGCTCCCAGGATGTCTGTCCCCAGTACAAAGATCTGTCCCCAACACAAAGGTCTGTCCCAGCACAAAGATCTGTCCCCAGCACAAAGGTCTGTCCCCAACACAAAGGTCTATCCTCAACACAAAGATCTGTCCCCAGTACAAAGGTCTGTCCCCAACACAAAGGTCTATCCCCAACACAAAGGTCTCTCCCAGCACAAAGATCTGCCCCAGACTCGTGGCTTTGGGAGCCGCTGGAATTTTCCAGGGCAGGAATCCCAGGGGAGTGGCTGGTTCCCTGTTCCCCACTGTGTACTGAGAGTGCCACGAGGAGCAGCAGCTCCCTGGCTTGTCCCCAGGATGTCCCTTTAGGGGCATCCCCCATCCACAAGTGTCTGCACAGGCCACAGTTTCTTCCCTTTTCCTGCTGCTGTTTATTGGGCTCTGCCCAAATATTTTGGCACAAGTGCCCTGAGAGGTCAGTGACCGCCTGGCCTGGCCTGAGGGCTGGACACTCCCAGGGCCATGGTGCCCTCGCTTCCAGCCACAGCCCCCACAAGGACTCTCCTCACTTATTTAATCTTCACTTCTCTCCTTGGCATGAATTGATTCCAGGAGAAGGTTCATGCTCAGCTCCACTCCTGTCTCCCCCCAGCAGATTCCTCAGCCTCAGCTGGGCAGTTCATCTGCTTTTAGTAATTAAATATTATTGTAATGTGGCGTGAACCCTTTTAATCCGTGCCCAGCTGCTGAGCTGGAGTAAAGTTTTCCATGGATCACCTGGCAGTGAGGGCTGGGCCATGGGCCATTAATCTGAAATTATTCATTCCAATCTGGAAGGAATAAATAGACTTTAAAGCACAAGCTGAACCCCCCAACCACACGTTCCACCTTCCTTTATGGGGGTTCTCCTCTCTCCCAGCCTAAATTTGCTCTTCACTGAGCAGGTGATGAGCACATCAGTCAAAAATTTCAGGGTCTGCTTGTCCTGGAGGCTCTTCCTGGAGCTGTTGGGATAACAGGCTGGGAAAGGCAGGAGGCAATGGCCAGGAGCCAGCCCTGCCATTATTGAAACAAAAACAAATGGGAAAGAATAGACAGAGCTGGGCAGAAATGGTCAGTTTGGATGTGTGGGATCCCCAGCCAGCAAGTGGACTTTGCCCAGAAAATCTGCTGCCTGCAACTCCTCATGGCTCAAGGCCTTGGCTCCAGCTGGTACCCTGGGTCCAGCAGGTTTATCCTGAGGATCCTGCAGGTGGATCTGCACGGTTTGAACAAAGGGATATGGGGATAATCCTTGCCCCTTGGCCCCATTCAGGGGCCCCATCACCTGTAGAGATGCCCCCTGTTCTGAGCCCACAACATCCAAAGCATCTGGAGCTGCTGGAGAGAGCCCAGAGGAATCCCCGGAGCTGCTGCAGGGCTGGAGCCCCTCTGGAGCCAGGCTGGGAGAGCTGGGGGTGCTCCCCTGGAGCAGAGAAGGCTCCAGGGAGAGCTCAGAGCCCCTGGCAGGGCCTGAAGGGGCTCCAAGAAAGTTTTTAGCAGGGCCTGTTGCAATGGGGCAAGGGGTGCTGAGTTAAAACTAAAAGAAGAGTGAAAATAAGAGGTTTTTTACACTGAGAGTGGCAAGATCCAGCACCTCAGTGGGAAGAGGAATTCTCAATCCTCTCCTCCTTCAGGGGACAAGGAACAGGCGGGCAGGGACCCCCAGAGGAGCAGGCAAATGAGATGAGAAATGCACAATGGACTTGTTAGAGGAGTTTATGGCTGTGACGAGCCTGACAAAACCTGAGGCCTCCTGGTGTTTTACTCCATCCCGCAGCCTCGTGAAATTAACGGCCAGGAAATGTAAAACTCATAAAAGGCTGTTGGTGCTCCCGGGGTGCAGAGCCAGGCTCTGGAATCCGTTATCAGCCGCAGTCAGAGCTTGCAGGGAGATGGATAAAAGGCTTGGGAGAACTTTATGACCAATACTGACAAAACACGAGCCCCCAAAGCACGGAGCGAGGGCTGCTGGAAGCTGAGACACAGCCAGGACAAAGCCCTGTCTGTCCCTGCCCTGCTCCCAGCATCATCCCCAGCAGGGATGGGCACAGTGGGACATAGGAGAGTCTCTGCTTCCACCCCTGCAGGGGTTTTGCTGACGGAGGGCAAGGATAGGTGGGATTTGGGGATAAATCCTTTCCTGTGAGGGTGCGGAGGGAATTCCCAGATTTGCTGTGGCTGCCCCTGGATCCCTGGAAGTGTCCAAGGCCAGGCTGGACAGGGCTTGGATCAGCCTGGGACAGTGGGAGGTGTCCCTGCCATGGCAAGGCTGGGATGAGTTTTCAAATCCCTTCCAACACAAATTATCCCACGATTCTCTGACTCCATGACATGAGCAACGTGAGCGTCTTTCCTTCCTCAGGGGAGAAAACTTGATCTCCATCAATTTCATCGCAAATATCTCTCATTTATAAATTTCCCTCTCCTCTTTTTGTATCTTTCCTTATTTCAAAAACTAAATATTCGTGGGTTTGATGTTGGTTTCCTTTAAGCTGCCTCAGTGAGTGCAAAGTTCGAGCTGGAACCAGGAACCTCTGTGTAATTTGTAACATCCTCAGCAGGAGCTGCTCCAATTTCTCTCTGCTGGGTTGAGTTGAGAGCATGAAGACAACTTGGTTTAATTTGTTAAGGCATTTTTAAGAGAATGCAGGAAAAAAGCCACCCCAGCAGCCTTCCAAAGTCTCTTTATTTCAAATTCAATAATGTCAGCAGCCAGCCAACCTCGCTTTATAACTTCAAGGTAGAAGTGCTAAGTGGAGAATTATTTGGAATATTTTAAGTACAGCTGACCAGCTGCTTATTTAGATAGATATATATATATATATAAATATATCACTCACAAGGTTTTATCGCTCCAGCAATATGTGGCTGTTTTCAAGGAAAAGTTTCATTTTCTGGTGCTCACTGCGAGGTTTTCTTGAGCCCCTAGAATGTCACAGAGCAGATATTTTGGTCAAAGCAGTCAATGAGCTCAAAATTCATGAGCTAGGCCTTACTGAAAAAAATTAAGATGAGACTAAAAATCAGGGAACACAAACAAATATTTGCATTTCTTCCTTTTTGTCTGGATGCTTCCAAGTCAGCCTTCCAGTTTCTTTTCCTGAAGACCCAGGAAACTGTCTGAGGTTTATTTATTTCTCTGATGCAGAAGCTTTCAGACCACGTGGCTCCCCAAAATGGAACATCAGTCCCCACCGTTGGCCATAGTCACACCATGGGAAACATCAGTCTGACGTTGCAGCTCCCTAAAATGAGATTTTCACTTCCTACCTCAGTGACCGAGTTCCTTCCCAAGGTAGGACAGCTCCATAAAAACAGCATTACAGGAGTCTGTGCTGTCCCAGAGGAGCCAAACCACCTCCCCAGGCTGGAGCATTTCCTGTGCCCATCCCAGCAGGGTTTGGGAGAGCAGGGCAGGGGCTGCTGCAGAGATGGGAGGGGACAGAGTCCCATCAGAGAGAGAACGTCCCAGCCCTGCCTGAGTGCAGAAAGCTCTGACGGGGGCAGCAGGGCTGGGGTGGCCCAGGGACACTGGGGTGTCCCAGAAGGTGGCACTGGATTAACTGGGGTGTCAGTGAAGAGGGGGTTTGGCTGCTTGTGGCCATCAGAGACTCCAAGGAACTCAGGAGCAGCTCCACAAACCTTGGGTGCTGCTGAGGGCTGTGTCCAGCTCACAAGAAGGACATGGAGGGGCTGGAGTGTGTCCAGGGAAGGGGCTGGAGCCCCAGGAGCAGCTGAAGGAGCTGGGAAAGGGCTCAGCCTGGAGAAAAGGAGGCTCAGGGGGACCCTGTGGCTCTGCACAACTCCCTCCCTCTCCTCCACTCCCCTGACAGGGGGTGGACCGAGGTGAGCTTTCCAAACCATCCGATGATTCTGTGATTCTGTGACATCACCAGCCCGAGTTTGCTGAAAGGACAAGTGTCCAGCTCTGAGGGACAGATCGAGGAAGGAGCGCCCAGCTGTGAGGGGCAGCGCGGAGCCCCCAGCTGGGCCTGCAAAGGCAGAACAAGCCGGGCTGAGGAGCGCAGGAGAGGGGCAGGGGGAGCTGTGCCTGTGCTCAGGGGTGCTCCCCTTCTGGAGCCAGCTCTGCTCAGTTCAGCTCCAATAGAGAGGAGCTGGGTAACAGGACCCAACTTGCTCGGGACAGGGCACATCCCACCCCGGGCTTCGGGAGTTCAGAGCTCCAATGACTCAGTGCAACAAATGACTGCAGGACAGAAGGGACCTTTCCTTCCCACACAAGAGGCCAGCTGATGCCCTGCCATGAGCTGAGCTTCAGGCACGGTTTGCTGTTCTGCTGCTGCTGAACACGATATCCCTGTGCAGTTAGCCCGGGGTTCCCAGAGATCACAGCCCGGTGGCACAATGGCAGTGAATGGTTTATTCATTGCACGTTGTAACTTCACACCCAGGTGCAGCCTCCCTGGAATACATTAAAGGTCTTCCCAGCACATGGAGAGCTCCAGGCTCGCTGATATCCCAATTTCCTGGCTCATGACACCCAGGGCTGTGTGGCAGCTGATTCCAGGGTAACGAATCCCAGGGGATTCAGGTGTAACTGTGGCGACTGAAACAGGGAAGGTTACTCTGAAGACTTCCCAGGAAATTCATTCTTTGCAGAAAATAAAGATCGACATCTAATACAGAAAGCTCAGCCTCAATAAACAGATGAGGGTGGAAACCACAGGAGGTCCAAAGTAAAGGATTTAAATGTGACAAAGCTGCTGGGTCCTGTGATGGGATTGGGAATGGCTAGAGCTGGGCTGAGGCCTGGAGGGACAGGACACAGGGAATGGCTTCCACTGCCAGAGGGCAGGGCTGGATGGGATATTGGGAAGGAATTGTTCCCTGGGAGGGTGGGGAGGGGCTGGGCTGGAATTCCCAGATTTGCTGTGGCTGCCCCTGGATCCCTGGAAGTGTCCAAGGCCAGGCTGGACAGGGCTTTGATCAGCCTGGGACAGTGGGAGGTGTCCCTGCCAGGGCAGGGGTGGCCCTGTGTGGGATTTAGAGTCCCTTCCAACCCAAACCATTCCAAGATTCTGTGCGATGTCCAAGGGCTATGTTGGTGCCACTGACACGTGGTAGGAGTTACTCCAGGAGGTTTGAAGTGTGCAAGGAGCTGGGTCCGTGTGCTGACAGGAAAATAGTTCAAAAGATGTCACTTAGAGCTGCTCCAGAGCCCTTTGGTGTTGAGCTCCCTCCTGCATAACTCCAGCCTCCAGCAAGGATCAAACAGCCACGGTCTGAGGGACGGGGCACTTCAGCACAGCCTGGCTTTGTCTTTGCCACAGCTCCAGGAAATCCCATTGGGAACTCTCAAATCCTTTACCTTTCTTGCCAATCAGGAATCTGAAAAATCCCCGAGGGGCTCCAAACATGGAGCTCCCGGCATCCTGAATGGGGCTGGAGCCAGGGGGAGAATCCCACTGTGGGATGAATTTAAAGGGCCTGGGTGGGATGGGGAAGTAATAGCCTGATCTGCTGTCCTGTGTGAGAGCCCTGAAGCAGCTTCTCACATGCTGAGATTCCCAGGGATCAGCTCTGGGATGAGCCCAGCAGAGCAGCCTGCAGAGCACAGGACTGCCACAGAGCTGTCCTCGGGGACTTCAGACTCTGGATGGAACCAGGAGATTTGTCCTGAACTGGAATTTCCCTCTTCTTTTGGTACCCGTGGCTCTCTTTAATGAAGAAGAGTCAATTAAAACTGCCCAGAGCCATGGAGTGATCAGCTCCTTCCACTGCTCTGGTTGGATCCAGCAGACTCTGCCTCTTCCCAGAGAAGCCTCTGGCTCCAGGGTTCTGTTAAACTTCCAGTTGTGCAGGGATGGAGGGTGGGATGTGCTCAAGCTTCCATGCTCTGCTTTCGCTGCTGATTCCACAACTCTCATGGGCACACAATGGCCAGGGATGTCACCAGGATTTCACCAGCTCTGCCAGGCCCAGCCAAACCCCTGGGGTAATCCAGGATATTTAGGGAAGCTGTGTGTCTGTACGCTCCCGGCAACCTCTGTGCAGCTCCAGGAAAAATCCCCTCCTGCCTCTCCTGGTAGCACAGAGGCTCCTGAGAAGTGACCCTCACGTGTCCCTGTCCCTGTGCACCCTCAGGGGTCCCTGTCCCATTGCACACTCAGGGGTCCCTGTCCTTGTGCACCCTCAGGAGTCCCTGTCCCAGGCCACCATTCCCAGCAGGACCAGCTGCTCTGTCCCTGTTCCCTGCCCTCCCTGCAATGCCCTCTCCCTGCCCAGCCCCTCTTGCTCCACATGGAGCAAACAGAGATGTGGCAGCCCAGCCCCAGGTAGAGACAGGCACTGGAGTTCCAGGGGAAGGCAGAGGCTCCTCAAGGGATGACTGCTGTTATTCCTTTGCTTTCAGATCACCACGGGTGCCTTTGTGCAGGGCAGCAATTTAAATCAGCCCTGAGAGGAGCTTGAGCTACCAGGTGCAGGGAATGGAATATGGAAGGGCAAATATTCCTTCATCCTTGAGCAAGGGATGGAATCTGGGTTTGCCTTGAACTCTTCTCCTGTTTTATTCTCCACCCAGGGTTTGGTGTTGTTTTCCTTGTCTTCCCCCTCCTTCCACACATTAAATGTTTAATGAGAGCTCTGAGCAGTCAGGCCCCATGAAGTTTCAGAAGTTCTCATGTTCGATGCGTTTAAAACTCAAATGGAATGAAAGAATAAATAAAATGCCTGCCAGAAGGCAAAGCCATTTCCCTGCCTCAGAAATGGCCAGCGTGACAGGCAAACAAAGGGCTGTGATGGGGAACAGTGAGGGGAAGAGCAGCAGGGAGAGCTGGGCTGGGAACTCACAGATGGAGGAAATCATTTCTTTGATGAACAACAGCAACAAAGCTGCTGGTGCAGCCTGGGCTGTGCCTGCCCTCCATCCCACATTCCAGCCACTCCTGAGGATGTTTCCCTGCTCAGTCAGCACTTCCTGGGAGTTGCAGCTCAGCACCGAGGATCCCAGGCCTGGCTGTCTCTGGCAGACAGGGAAAGGGCTGCGATGTTCCAGCCGTGGGACAGCGGCAGATCCTGGGAGCGGAGCCCTCTCAGAAGCGTGGCTGAGGTGGCTGCAGGGGGTGAAAGCCCCACTGAGCTGGGAAATCAATCCAAACTGGACCTCCACAGCCTGTTCAGCCCCCAGCAGGGAATGTCTCCTCTAGGAGACAGGGATGCAGTGGGTTGGGAGCAGCCAGAGCACTCCTCTCATCCTGGGTTTTGCTGGGGTGAAGTGTCACAGGGAGAAATCCCAGAATCATGGAATGGTTTGGGTTGGGAGGGACCCTAAATCCCACACAGTGCCATGGCAGGGACACCTCCCACTGTCCCAGATCCAAGCCTCATCCAGCCTGGCCTTGGACAATTCCAGGGATCCAGGGGCAGCCACAGCAAATCTGGGAATTCCAGCCCAGCCTCTCCCCACCCTCCCAGGGAACAATTCCTTCCCAATATCCCATCCAGCCCTGCCCTCTGGCAGTAGAAGCCATTCCCTGTGTCCTGTCCCTCCATCCCTTATCCCCAGTCCCTCTCCCTCTTTCTTTAGGCTCCTTCAGGCCACGGTGAGGTCACCCTGGAGCTTCTCTTTTCCAAGCTGAACAATCCTAATCCTCTCAGCATTTTCCTGCCCTCTCTTCCTAGATGACTCCTTAAAATGGGCATTTTGAAGTCCCATGACTTCTCTTGGCCCATCCAAAGCAAGATTTTGGGAAGGCTGTGGATGCCAGAGGACAAGTGTTCCAGCAGCTCAGCCTCACGGGAGGACACAGGGATTGATTCCCATGTCCTGGAACTTGTCTGGAGGGAAATCATGGGAAACATGACTTAGGGTCTTCTTCTTACCCTTGTTTGCATCACACTGAGCCAAATTAGCAAAGAAATTAGAGCTCAGGCAGCCCTGATTCTCCTGCAGCTCTGAGCTCAGCAGCAACTTTCTCCCTTCACTCCTGGACCCCCTGCTCCCTTTTCAGAGCAGCTGCTCTCTTTTTCAATCATTTTTTCCAATTTTTCATTATTGTTTTGTCCCTTCCATAAAGCAGGATGAAAATTAAAACCCATAAAACTTTCCATTTCTGTGGCATGGATCTATTGGCAGATAAAAACCTGCTACAAATCATTAACCCAAGATACAGCAGGAGATGCTGCTGGGGTGACATTGGAGCACAAACTCCTGGGGGTTTCAAACAGCTCAGGACCAGTCCACAGCTGCTCAGGCAGCTCTGCTGTGCACAGGGCAGCTGGAAACTCTGATTTCCACACAGGATTCATCTCTGAAGTGCAGATGAGACAAATTCCTGCTCAGTGGAATCTCCAAGGGCTCCTTGTCCCTCCAGGTGATTCCTGCACCTCCTTCCCCATCTGTGACCTTCCCAGAAAGCTCCTGTTAGCACCTGGCTGCCCTTTTTGGTTCGGGAATGCTTTGAAACCTCTGCAGGATTGTTCTGAGAGTGAACTTGTATAGAAATTCACCCTCTGGGTGTAGTGGTTTAACAAACCACAGAAAACTTGCATTTAACTCAATTTTTCCCCCTTATCCACATTTTTCTAAACATCAGCTCTGCACTGGAGCTCTTCAGTCTCTGCCTTCATCTCCCTGAACCTTTTCCAGGTATTGTTCCCTTTCCAGGTCTGATTTTTATATGGAGGCTCTAAAAGGGCTCTTTAGAGAGAGAAAAGAGGCATTTTCTGATGCTGGAGCAGCTCTGGCAGTGATTGGTGAGGAGTGTTTCAGTGTTCAGGCTGCAATCTCTGATTTGATTTCATCCTCCTCCTTCAGAGAACACAAAATCATGGAAACCACTCGGCTTTAACTGCAGAGGAACAGTCAGAGCTGGCCCCAATCAGGAAACACTCCTGTGCTGGAGGTTTCTGAACAAAAGGAGAGCTTAAACTGAGGGGGAGGGGTGTGGTGGTAATGGAGTTGCTTGTCTGAAAGGGACATAAAAATGGACTTTGGAGAGCATGTGGATAAACATCCCGTGATGGCAGTCACAGGATCAGTGAACCATGGAAAAGTTTGGAAGGGACCGTAAATCCCATCCAGTTCCATGCCAGGGACACCTCCCACTGTCCCAGGCTGATCAAAGCCCCTTCCAGCCTGGCCTTGGACACTCCCAGGGATCCAGGGGCAGCCACAGCAAATCTGGGAATTCCAGCCCAGCCTCTCCCCTTCCTCCCAGGGAACAATTCCTTCCCAATATCCCATCCAGCCCTGCCCTCTGGCAGTGGGGAGCCTTTCCATGTGTCCTGTCCCTCCATGCCCAGTCCCTCTCCAGCTCTCCTGGAGCCCCTTTAGGCCCTGGAAGCCACAATAAGGTCACCCCAAAAGCTTTCCTGCAGGGTGAACAGTCACGTTCAGAGAGCATGAATTACAGAGAAAACCTCCTGCAGACCTGTAGGACATTGGGATCAATGATCCTGTAGATTACTGGGATCAGGGATCCTGCAGGACACTGGGATCTAGGATCCTGTATCACACTGGGATTTGGCATCCTCTGTCACACTGGGATCCTGTATCACATTGGGATCCTGTGTCAGACTGGGATCCTGTATCACACTGGGATCCTGTGTCACACTGGGATCTGGGATCCTGTATCACACTGGGATCCTGTGTCACACTGGGATCTGGGATCCTGTATCACACTGGGATCCTGTGTCACACTGGGATCCTGTGTCAGCCTGGGATCCTGTATCACACTGTCCTCTTTTTGGAGGAGAGCTGCAGTGAGAGTTCCTGCTCTGTGCTGATAAGGAGGGTGTCAATGACTATAGGATTTTCCCTCACAGATCCATAAATCCTCTCCTGGCCATCATCACCCTCATCACCATCCTCATCATGCCCGGGCAGCATCACTGCTCCCGCTAAGCTGCACTTACTCCTCAGTCTGTCCCTCTGGATTCAGCATTTTACACTGCTCTGCATTAAATTGCATTTGCTGGCTGAGTCACCTAAAGGATGCAAATCCTCCAGAATCCAGGGGATTGTGCCTGCTCCCAGGCAGGAGAGTGGGATATAAATGGATTCTTTCCCAGCTCCTCTCAAACCCTTCTGACCAGAGCTATGAAAATGCATCCAAAGCTCTTACTTGTATTTTTATTTTTTGATATTTTTTTGAATATGACCAAATCCGCAGAATTTTCAGGGCCATGGATCCCATCCAGACCCCAGCCATCAATCCTGTCTGTGCTCCAGGCGTTGCTGGGGATTTTCCTTTGCTTTTCTCCCAGTCCCCAGGCAGAGAATGCAATGTTCTGGTCTGTAAGTGCTCCCTCTAAGCAACCCTCAGCCTCAGAGGGCTGTAATCTAAATAAATCTGTAAGGATTAGCTGTGATTTACAGGGGAAATCTGGGAATAAAGCAGCTAGCAGTTTTCCTGGGGGGCTGTGGATGCTTTGCAGGATTGTTTGTTGGTTTAAGACCCACTCAGGTGGCTTTGTATTGCAGCTTGGAGGAGAGAAAATCTTAAGGAACAAGCATTTCCCCTGGAGACTGGGATTTGTGGAATCCAGCAGTTCCCAACCTGTCTGGATTATGTCCATAGAAGGGCTGGGCAGCCCTGACTCCCAGGTAAGGTTGGGAATGAGGGATTCAGAGTCCTTTAAGATGGTCATGAGCTTTGTTTTATGGATTTTGGATTCCTGGTGTAGGATTATGTGGTTGCTGCTCACTTCTATGTTTGAATCCTAAGCTGTCTGAGGTGAAGGAGATTTTTGGAATTTGATGTAGTGTCAGCTCAGTGCCCTGGGGAAGTCGGAGGCTATGGAATGCTGGACAATAGGAAATGAATAATGAAACACAACTCGCCCTCATGCCACTGGGAAATCTGGGGTTTGCTCACACCTGTGCACTTCCCCTTCACGGCCTGATATTCCTTCCTAAAAAGGAATTTAGTTCAGGAAGGGAAGGACAAGAGGGATGGTCGTGGTCTGCCGTGGTTTCACCCTACAAGGGCCAGCTGGGCTTGGACTCAGCTTGGAAAGGGAGGACTGAGGGAGGTCCAGGCAGAGCCAGGGGTGCTCTGGAGCTGCTTCACAGCAGGAGCCGCTCCCTGCACAGCAACTGGGAGCCCTCAAACGAGGTTTAGTGGGAGCCAGTTCAAAAGGGACACAAAGCCAGGCCTGTGCAGGAGCCACACGGTGTTGGGTGATCCAGCCCTGCAGCCAGGCTGGCACACCTGGGCAGTTTTTGGAGGTGGATCCACTCGGGATCCCCTCAGCCCTTCCTGAGGGATGGATGCAGCAAGGGTCACCTGGGGCCATGGTTCCAACAGGGCCCCTCTCGATATTGTCCCTTTTGTCACCCTCGGGGCCCAGCTGTGCTGGCAAATCTGTTCAACAACATTTCCCAGTTCCAACTTCCCCCCTTCCACCACGGAGTTGTTCTTTCTGCCCCTGAGAATTTCCTAAAGCAGCTCTGCACTCCCTGACAATAACTGGCAATTGTTAATCACCCCCAGTAATTAGGATTTCTGTGGTTTCTGCCTCCCCAGCTCCAGCCGGGACAGGAGCTGTTTCATATTTAAACAGTATTAGAGCTGGATTGTTCTCCTGGGGAGTTCCTGGCCTTGAAGGTTGAGGTTTAATTCTCTGCACCACTAATTAGATCAGGAAAACAAGGAGGGAGATGTAAGCAAAGGGTTGTAGGGGTGTTACCAAACATCTCCTCCTGCGCCAGGAGCTGTCCTGGGCCTGCTGCAGCTCCGAACACGAACTTCGAGGGGGATGAGGAGGAGGGACAGAGGGAATTGGAGTTTTATCCCTGGATGTTGCTTCTGCAGTAGCAGAGCAAGGGAAATAAGTGGAAAGTACCAGCCCAAAGATTGCACTTGATGTAAAAGCAGAAAAAGTCTCTGGAAAGGGGAGCTGGGAGAGGCCTGGCAGAGGGACGAGGTTGGGATTGGTTTCATCAAGCTTTGACCCTGGAATTGCTCTCAGGGATAACAGGAGCTGTGGGTTTGCCCCACACAGGCTGAGGAGATGCTGTGAGGGTTTGTTTGGATGCATTTGGGCACCAGGATTGAGGTTCCTTGGAGCAGCCAGCAGGAAATCCACAAGAGACACGGAGCTGTGCACAGGACCCAGCTCCAAAGCAGCCTCTCAGCTGTGGAGACCAAATGTACTCAAATTTAGAGCTTTACAGCCATGAAACAGCCAAAAAATCCATTAGGGGAGTGCTGTTAATGTGGGGTTCCTTTTGGAAGTGGAGAAAGGTGGAAGGGAAGCGGGGGCAGGAGGCTTGGAGTGTTTAAAGATATCTTGTGAGCAGTTCAGAGTGGATTTTTACCACTTAGCAGAGCCACAGCTAAAATACTTCAGCAGAGTGGTTAAACTGCAGTGCTGAAGCTTTTAGGAGTGTAGGCAGAACCGTGCCCCTTAAAAAACCTGAATTCTTAAAGCACTTTAACCATCACTGGGTACTCTCAGAGGGTTAAAAGCTCAGAAATTCACAGGGATGATACAAAGTTATCCTCGAGGTAGTTAAAATGCAAACTGAGAGGAATTATGGACAATGTCCCAAGGCTACATGATTGGAAAGAAAATATTCAGTTTTTACTGAGCTACATTTTCCCTCTGCTATTTTTGTGACTTTTTTTACTCATAAAGATTTATTAAGCAGGGAATGTCTCATCAGCATGGGGGGAAAGGATGATGTTAGTTGAGAGCAGGTGATGATGATGATGATCATAAAAAACTTCTTAGAACTTGGTGCCAAGTGGGCTGGGAGGGCTTTTTCCTTGGAGCTTGGAATTTGAGATTTAATTGGCTCGTTCTGGGTGTTGAGCTCCTTTTGGCTGAGATTTCTATGGTCATCAATCTCTTCATTTTGGGAATTCCCTCCCCGCCCTCACAGCCAAGAATTCCCAATATCCCAGCTANTGTCCTTTTCCCCAGCAATGAGGGAAAGCACTTTGCTCTAGGCCTGTCCTAATTCCTGCCAGGCTGAGTTCCACCTCCCAGGCTGGAGGTGCCTCCTGAGGACAATTCCCACCTCATTCCCTGGAACTGCAGCTTCCTCTCCATCACCTTCCTGCAGAGCTGGTTCAGGGCTAAACACGAAGGATTTGAGACCTGCAAGGTGTTGGAGTCAACAAAATCCACACCCAATTCAGCCACTTGAATCCTTTTACAGAGCATTTATCGAGCACTTCAAGAGAAAAACCTGAAGTTTTGCTGAATTTAAGGACTCACAGTCCCTGCACAGGGACACCCTTGCAGCTGGAGTTCTGCAGGAGTCAGTGACAGAGTTTGTATTTCTCAAAAAAAACCCACTTTGTACATTCTGACCTTTACTCTTAGAGGGAAGCAAAATATAGAGAAAAAAATATAGATTCCAGCTCCTTAGCATGCTGCAATTTGAAGCATTTGTCTTTTCAGGCTGGGGCCAAGGGGAAATTGGTGTTTGGGACACTTAAGGGTCCATTTGTGATGTGTCACAGCAGAACAGAACCTGCTGGAGGCTCCCAAATCCCCTCCTGAATAGAAAAGCTGAAGGTCAAGCTTAATTTCCCCCATTCTACAGCACAGAAGAACTTTGAGCCCCCTGGATTTTCAACTTGCAAGGCAAGCAAATTGGATGCCTCTGTTGCATTTGGTCATTTGGAAAGGTTATTTTTGCCCTCTCTGCCTTTCACTTGTTCCTTTTGAGGGTGAAAGTTTTATTCTGTGCTGCAAATGGGCTCCAGGCTGAGATAAAGAGCACAATTTGGTAGCAATGCATAAGCTGGAAAACAAAGCACAAATCTGAGGTGTTAAACAGTAAAAGCAAGGTGGGAGAGTTTTTTATTAAGTAAAATGATGTGTAAAAGCTCTGAGAACACGATTAATTGTGAGTGAGGAAAGGCTAGAAGTCCTGTCCTTAAAATGTCTGTTCAGGGTAATGGACACATTTATAGGGAACGTGATTTCCCTGGGAGCTTTTATTCCCAAAAGCAGTTTACCCCTGGGGAGGGCCCTGTGTGCAGTTGCTCCTGTCGGGCACAGGGGACTCCTCAGGACTTGTTCTCCTGCTTTATTTCCCTGCCCTGTTCCCATAGAGGGAAATGAGGTGCTGAGCCAGAGCCTGGATTTGTGCCACCTTTCCTGTACCCAGTCCCTGAGGGGCTTTGGTCAAGGGAATGCTCTGCTGCAGCCACAAAAGGAGAGCCTGAATGTCCATGCAGGCACGTGGAGCCTCCAGGGATTCATTTGGGGAGCTGCTCCTGTGTTCCCAAGAGGGCAGGTGAGTCCCCAGGGAACCAAACCTTCCCTGGAGGGCCTGGAGCACATGGGTGTTCCTGAAAGGATGTTGGCATTTGGAGGTCCTGGAAGTGGGTGCTGGTGCCAAGGGTGGCTTTGGAGAGGCTGTGGAGATGTTTGGAGTATGTCCAAAGCTACTGGGAAGAGCAGGAGGCTGTGGGTCAGGGAGCTGTTAATTACTGGTGGTGATGATGATGATGATGATGACGACTTCCAGTGGGAGGTGAGGTAGCACCCTCACTGCTCTCAGGGCTGCTGAAGGATCCAACTGCTCTGTTCCCAGATGGATACCCCTGGATCCCTGGCATGTCCCAGGCCAGGCTGGACAGGGCTGGGAGAACCCTGGGACAGTGGGAGGTGTCCCTGCCGTGGCAGGGGTGGCACTGGATGTGTTTAAGGTCTCTCCCAACCCAACCCATTCTGGGGTTCCCAGCTCGTCCCCCTGAGCTGCAGAAGATGGTTGGAGGCCCTGAGTCCTTCCAGGCATTGTGGCTTTGCCCTGAGCAGCTTTGGCTCCCTGGCTGGGCCAAAGGCACCCTGTGCCCCTCGGTCTTTCCCCCGCTTTGAAAATAAGGTTCCAGTGAACTCTGCAGCAATGGACAGGGTGAAGAGGGACCTTCCCCCTGTTCCAGCTGGCAAAAGGGGGTGAAATCTCCCTCCCCCACCTGAAACTCTGCCCAAATTCCAGCCATATCCCTGCTCCAAGGAAAAATCCCAATTGCTGCTCTCACTCAAGCCCTGAAGGTCACCCAGCCCTGGGATGAGCCGACCTTCCCTGTGTCCCCCTCCCTGACCTTCCCGAGACCTGGAACTTGCTGGATTTTCTGAGGCTGCTGCTCCCCTCTCCCCCCCTCTGCTGCAGCAGCTTTTCCCTCTGGGGATGGCTCTATTTTGTCACTGTTTTTATAAAAAGAGTCACGGGCTCAGGCGCTCACAGTGACACTTGAGGCAGTTATTGCCGAAGTGTTTAAAGTGTTCCGAGGTGCTTTTGGGTGCCAACAAAATTTAGTTGACAACATAATAATAAATCCAGCTCCAGCAACACTTTTAATGAACATAAAAGGTCTGACTGATTCCCTTTGCCTCCTGCTTCACCCCTGATATCTCTCTCCTCACTGCTCTGTTCCATACTAAAGACACAATTTATAGGATCTGAAAGGTGTTAAGAAGATTGTGCAGAATCAGAACGTAAGGGTGTATGTAACATAATAGGGAAATTATAATAATGTAATTTGTAAGATTTCCATCTGTATCATGGCAAACAAGGAGAGCGAGTTTTTGGAGCTTTTCAAGACTTTGAACTATAGTACAAAAATCCAATAAAAACTTGGATGGTTTAATTTATAGCAAAGCTCCTGCACCCCACTCTGGGAATGGAAATTCCTGATGGGATCATTAATTACCTGCATGGTTTCTATAAAATTGCCTCACTCTGACAGAACTGGAGTCAAAGTTCCTGCTGTTTGTTGGGGTGGGACTGTGCAGAGCAGCTTTAAAATGGAATAATTTTCCCAATCCATTCTCTAATCTCCCCATCAGAGATAAAATATCCTCTGCTTAGACTCCCCTCTGGAGAATGGAGAGGAAGCAGAGTGGTCCCAGCTGAGCTGTGACATAAATGTCCTGTAAGATATTTGATGTCATTATGGACATGGGAACCACACAGCTCCAAAGGTATCACCTTGAAAGTCTCAGAATTCCATCTCCAAAGTCCAGGAGAATGCAGAGCTTTGTAGATTTACTTTATGGTGTGATTAATGACTTTGGGAATAAGTCTTGAAGCTTGATCCTCCAGATGGAAGAATATTAAAAATATTGATTTATTGTGGCTTCTTGGGTGAATTTTGCTCAGGTTGCTCTGCACTGTGGCCACTCAGGCTGGGAGCTCTGGGGCTCTGCTGGGACTTGTTCCTTTCCAGCACCTTGGGGAAAAAAATCCACTTTTTGCAATGTTTGAAGGTTTTAAAAACCATGAAAGAAACCTGGGGGCTGTCAGCGCCGGAGTGTCTGTGAGACCCAGCTGGAGGCACAAGGACAGCAGCTCTGACTCCTTAAATAAATTAATAAACCTCCCTTGGCTTGGAAGGAAGAGAGAAAAAGCCAGGAAGGGCCTAAATCACTGTCAGTGCTTAAATCTGCTCGGAGCTCTGTCCTCAGCTGATGCCACTTAGAGCCCTGTACATCCAGATTAAGCTTCAGTAATTGAAGAGGAGGATCTTTAATTAAGCAGAAAATCATGATCATAAAACTGTTCCTATGGACCTCTTTTATCTGAACCCTGTCTGAGCTGTGTGAGGGTGCCCCAGGAAGTCCCAGTCCCTAAATTAAAAACTCCCATTAGCTTTTCTAATGAGCTTTAAACACCCTTGTAAAAAATCCCTCCACAATCAGCACCTTTTGTTCTCAAAGTGCCTCAGGTTGGGCACCTCAGGGCGATGTTTGTCCCTCTCCTGCCCCAGCAGCTTCTGCAGCACTTTGGAGGTGGAAAATGGGTCTTTTCCAGGGTTAATCCCTGCAGCTGCTCTCAGGAGTGTTTTCCTGGTGATTCCTCCCATGGATTGTCCCTCTCTGCCTCAGAGCAGCCTCTGTTCCTCTCTGATTCCCTCCAGACCTTCCCACCCTCAGCCTGGGGTGAGCCCCTCCAGGGTTTCTCAGCTGGCTCTGGGGAGGTTCTGGAGCAAAATTCCTCCCTCTGGAAGGGAGAAACCTCAGAGCAGAGGGGACAATGATCCCCCAACGTAGGGAGCTGCAAGTCCCTGCATGGGGGTGATGCTGGAGCTGGGGGAGCCTGACCAGCCTGGCACTGGCACTGGGACTGGGACTAGCACTGGGAGGGAGGAAGTCTGGAGAGCCCAAATTTGGCACGTTTGGAGCTCTTCTTCCCCAGTTTGCTCCCTTTCTGGGGTCCCCCTGTGGATGGGAGAGTTTTGTTCTGGAACCAGAGGGATGTGCCAGCCAGAGCTGAAGTGCCAGCAAGGATTTCGTGCCACCTGCACAGGGTCCCCCAGGGTTCTTCTCCTGCCATAAACCAAAGCAGCACCACCAGCTTTTTAGGGGCTGAAAAAAAGAATAGATGGAGCTGTTACAGCAAAAGGCAAATTAAAATATTAGCTCTCAAAGGGCTCCTTATTTTCCCTCTTCCTTTTTAATTGTTTTTCATTTTATTCTTAATTTCCTTACGTCAGATGATGGTCTGATCATCCTGCAGCAGGTGACAGCCACACCTGGGCCCTTGGAGGACTGGGGTGAGGAGAGAGCTTTATTTTACCCCATCATCAACAGAGAGCTTTCTTTTCCTAGCACCTCACCCTTAATCTGGACGTTGGCAAGGGATTGCAAAAAAATAAACCAAAATTAAAGCCTAAGAAGCTGCTGGGGTGTGATAATGAATGAGATACTGCTGACCCCTGGGCCTTCTCTCTCTTCTAGATAATTACAGAGGAATAACTGTATAAATCTTGCTTGGATTTCCTGCCCTCTTGCTCATGGAAATGGATGGGTCTGTGTGTTTCCTCTGCAGGCTGGAGGATTGTTTTAATTTAAATACAGTTTTGCAGAGCTTTGCTGTAGCAAGTGGAATTTAAAAAAAGAGAACTTAGGAAGGAGTGGAGAGTGACACTTGCATGAACTAGGCTGGGCTGTTCATCTCAGCAGCTGCTGGGCCTGCCCTGAGCCTCCCTTTGCTGCCCAAGTGCAGCCCCCAGGCAGCTCCTGCTCCACAGGGTTTGGATTTTCCCTCTTAAAATCCAAAGGGTTTGGAGGGGGCATTAAGGATCATCCCATCCCACTCCAGCCATGGCAGGGACACCTTCCACTGTCCCAGGCTGCTCCAAGCCCATGCAGCCTGGCCTGGCACACTCCCAGGGATGGAGCAGCCCGTGCTGCCCTGTTCCATTGATTCCTTACAGGGATTTCTGGGCAGTTTCACTGCAAATTGCTGATTTTAAGGGAGGTTTGTGCTGGAGGAGCAGGACAGGGAGTGGAGCACGGGAAGGCTGTGTGGCTGCTCCATCCCAGGAAGCGCCCAAGGCCAGGTTGGACGGTGCTTGGAACAACCTGGACTGGTGGAAGATGTCCCTGCCCGCGGCACTGGGTGACTTTTAGAGGTTTCCCTCTGTCTCGATGAGGTTTTGGCAGCTGGGAGGGGAGGGGGCAGCACAGAGGTGCCGAGGAATGTGGGATTTGGGTGAGCACAACTGGGATTTGTTGCTGGCTGCGGCTCAGAACCTGTTCCAAGGGTTGGATGGGGGAGCAGCTCCCAGGCCCTCGGGGGGTTCTTTGCGTGCTGCTCTCAGGGGCAGCCTCCTCCTCCAGGCTGTGGCACCCAAGGCCCTGGCTCAAGGCAAGTCCATGGCCGTGGCCTGACCCCAGTTTGGGATCACCTTGAAATGCACCAAATCCCCGTGGAGGCTCCCAGCAGAGGGCTGCAATTTCCTGGATCTCCACATTCAGCAGCAGATAAACAAAATCAAATCAGTGCTGTTCTCATTCTGAACGGAAAGTGCCCCAGAGGGGCCTTAATGCAGTTGGAGGAACCACTTTGAATTTATACCTGGAGCTCATTTAAATTTTTAAGGTGCTTAAAAGCCTGGCTGCCCATCATTCCTGGCTGCTGCCCTCATCCAGGAGGCTGATGCAGGAAAAGATTTTCCACAAGTTGGGTGGGAGAAGCTGGAGAAAGCCTGGTTGGTTTTGTGCTGCTGTCAAGTTTTATTTTCAATTGCTTTAGGGCCTTTCCTCGATTTTTGGAGTTTCAAGTTGCTCATTAAAGCCACAAGAAGTGTTAATGTTTGTGGCCAATGCAGAGGAAAGCTCTGACTGCATCTATATCCACATGAAAGTGCTGGAAATCCCTAAAAGCAGGAGAGCACAGTTTTTTGAAGTGTTTGATTCTAAGCTCATTTCTTGATTGCGAGAAGCAAATCCACGGTTTGTGAACAGAGACACAACCCCAAACTGGGCTTTTGAGCAGCTGCAATTCCTATTTTCATGTTCTGAAGGGGCTGAGAAAGTATTTTTTAAAAAAAAACTCTTCATAATCCTTTCACAGGCTTCTGTTTTCCCTAAAACTTCCCATCTAATCCATGTGGCTGGATCCTGCTGAATTCATTCCATTGGACCAAAGTAACAATCAGCCCACACTGGGTGGTAACTGCAGCTGACTGAGGGAGATTTTTCATGGAATCATGGAATGGTTTGGGTGGCAAGGGGATTTAAATCCCATCCCATCACACCCCAGCCATGGGCAGGGACACATTCCACTTTCCCAGAGAGCTCTAAGACCCATCCAGCCTGGCCTTGGACACTCCCAGGGATCCAGGGGCAGCTACAATTCCTGCATTACAGCTCCCACCCCGCTCATTAACCAGCAGCAATTTCCCATTTCCCAACGAAATTCCACCTGTGAATTCCACCTGCTGGAATTCCAGCTGCGAAACTGCCCAGGCTGTTTGAGTTGAAAAGATCCCTCTTTAGCACCTGGGAGAATGGGATAAGGAAAAGTTCCTCCTGGTCCATGAGGAAGCTGTGGTTCCCAGGTGATGGGATAAAGAGCAGGTGTGGGACTCCTTTCCCACAGAAGCTGCAAGTGCTCCGTGGGTTCTGCCCTCCTCAGCTGTGTTTGCTCCATGCTGGAGGAGAGCAACTCCTGCACGTGGGGGAGATCCAAGGAAGTCACAGATGGCAGCAATTCCCAGGAATGGGAATGCCAAGGAGCTGCACCTGAGCTGCTTTTTGGGGAGGGAAGAGAAAGATAAAGATATAAATGCAGAGCCCAGGGAAGGGAAACTTCTGCTGGTTTGCTGTAAAAATCCTCCTGTCTGTTCTGACCCAGCAGCCTGGTGTGATCCAAGGCCTGCTCCAGAGCTTTTCCTCCTCTTTCCACTCTCACAGGCAAATCTGCCAGATCCAGCTGATTCTCTCTTTGCCTCCCCTCCCCTTCCAGGGCGGGGTTGGTTATTTACCACAGATGTTTATGCAGCAATGCCCTTGTCAGGATGCTCCATCTGCAGACAAAGGTTATTTGTGAAGGGAAGGAAGCCCAAAACCTCTCTGGTGGAAGATCTCTCCCTAAAGCCTCCTGCTCCCCCCGAGCAGCTGCTCCTTCCCCCAGGATTTGGTGCTGCTTCCCTGGGGAGTCTCCTGGCCTGGAGCTGTTCTTCCCTTTGAGCACCCGCCCAGGGAATGGGGGAAAGGAGCAGCTCTGGGAAGGGAGCCTTTTTCCCTGACCTGGGATTGCTTCTCCAGCAGTTTGGGAAAATGAGTTTTGGAAGGGACAGCGCTGGCTCACCAGTCTGAGCCTCTCAGCACCCAGTGCCTCCAGTTCTGATGGATTCATGCTCAGAGGATGTTTCCCAGCTGCTCCATCAAATTGTCCTTTTCCTTCTCCCTCCACTTGGCTGTAATTTGGCTTGAAAATGGACACAAATATGGTTCCTTTGGTCCTGGGGATGTTGTGGCTTTGAGTCCTGCTGGTGGGGGGGCCCTTCCTGCCCAGCTCCCTCCCTGTGCCAGGGCAGAGCCATTAAATGTGAATTGTGCTGTTGTGAGATGTGCAGCTCCCTCGGGCGGTGCTTCCAGCAGGGTCTGTGGCTGCTGGCTGGCTCCATGAAAGCTGGAGATGGACCCATGGATTCCTCAGAGTGGTGCCATCAGCTCGTCCCCCCTTGGCTCTGCAGCTGAAGTGACACGAAGCTGCCAGAGAGGAGATTTTCTGTGTTCTCTCCCACACCCAGGGACACAAAAAGCTCCTGGAGTTTGGAACGGGAAGGAGCATCTGCTTTGGAAGGATAATTCGGGAAGGTGGAGGGAGAAATCCACCTGCTGCAAGGTTTCCTGTGGGAGCTTTTTCATCTCCCCAATCAGATCTGGCATCGCCAGGGTCTGATGGGGAGGAAGGCAGACAAGGCACAGGAATTGTCAGAAGCTCTGGGAACGCTGCCCTTTGGGAATCTGTCACACAGTGACAAGATGCTGCAGAACAAGATCCTGTAAATTCTGCTTTCTGAGACCAACACAGAAAAACTGGAGCAGGTTTGGCCCCTGGGAGGTGGAGGGAGAGAAGGATTTTCTATTTCATGGAGCAGCCACCCACCAGCCCCCTTAGGACAGGCACAATCCAGTGCCCACCATGGCTTTGGGAAACTCCCCCAAATGCTCCCAGCCAGGACTGCCTCAAATCCACCCCATCCCACTTCATTTCCCAGAATTAGGAGCTGTGACTTCCCTGACCTGGCTCTTTGTGTCTTGAAATGAGATTCTCTTGGAAGCAGCAGCCCCCCAAGGAAATCCAGCTGATTATCGAGGTGGGATGTCTCTGACCTCCTGGTATTAAGGATTGACCAGCTTCCAGATAAATTCACTTCATCTTCCTTCCCCCCCCCCACTTTTTAGAAAATAAAAGGTCTTCTGCTTAAGGAGCACTTTAAATCCACTTCTGTACTCAGTGCCCACCTTGGCTTTGCTGTTCATGATCCCAAACTGGGGCTGAGCTAAGAAGGAAGGGCAGGGCTGGGTGTCCTGGAGGTGCAGAAATGCTGGGCTGGAATTGGAGCAAAGTGTGTCCCACAAAACCAGCAGGAACTGCCTGGGAAGGAGCCCCTGGATCTGTGTTCCCTGCTGGGGGCCCCTGCTGTGCCCAGAGTATCCTCCTGGGAGCAAAGGGCCCAGCAGAGGCTCCTGAGGAGGGTGAAGGAAACCTTGGGGCTCAGAGCAGGCCCAGGATGTTGGAAATGTGACTTCTCCTGAGGAATGGGGAGCTCTGGGTGTTCCAAGTTCCCTCCCAGCCCTCAGACTGGGGCCAATGTCTGCAGGGATCAGACACCTGCCTGAAATGTGCCTTTCCTGCAGGAGCTGGGAGGAGATGTGTCCATCCCATTACCTCAAATTAGCAGCAGCAGTTTAAGCCCCACATAAAATTAATCTGATTGGATTTTGGAGTGAGGTCTATAATAAACAAGCCTGACACTGTTTACAAGCCTCACTGCAATATAATTCCATTTTTCAGCACGAGCTGAGAGCTCCAGGAGGGGCTGGTCCAGCAGCAGCTTTATTGTATTCAGCGGGGCCTAATGAATAGGGAGCAGATTGTAAAATGTTGTGTATTTTTATAGTTATTCATGCAGGTGAGAGCTGTGCAGCAGGGAGGTCACTGCCTTTACTGCTCTGCACTCTCAGGGAGGAGCAGGAGCCTTGCCAAGGGCAGTGAGGGGCTGTCCGTGGGAAGAAGGAGAGGCAGTCCCTGCAGGGAGGGGCCACTGGCAGGAATTTGACCTCCAGGTCACCCTGGACCAGTTTCACCCCCCGGTGAAGCCGAGGGCTGTTGAGCTGAGTTCTGCTGCTGCTTCTCCATCCCAGAGGGTTTCCCAGCCCCCACCAGGTGTGGGATAAAGCCCCTGCAAACCCATGATGTCCCCCCCAGCTGGGACACAGGACACAACCAGTTTTCCCCAGAGTCACGAGTTTGGGGCAGACCAGCCCACTTTGGCCCTTCAGCTCCCAGCTGCAGGCAAGGGAGGGTTTGGTGACCACACCACGAGGGGCAGGGTGAAACTGGGGACACAATCTGTGCTCTGCTGCTCCCTGTCCATGAAATGTGTGTGTGGCTTGGAGCAATTCGGAATTTCCGGGGGAAAAGCTGTGCCAGGAGAGAGGAATTTCAGTGCTGGCCTTGTGCAGCCTCCAGAGATGTTCATTCCACTTTGACCAGGGAGGAGAGAGCCCGGAGAGGGCAGAGCCTTGAGCAAGCAAATATTCAGGAATTTCTGACAACATTTGAAGAGTGGCTGGAGGAGCAATAAAGATCCACAGCCAGGAATTATACAGAAAATTTGAGCTGCAAATATAAACACACATAAAACAGTGCTTGGCTGCATTTGGATTTTGTTCTGGGGAGTGTTAATAATCAAGTGGTGGAAGATCACAGAGGTTTCGTTCCTCAAGTGTTAAAATAAGAAGCAATTAAGGCTGTTGAAAGTTGCCATGGAGGCAGGAAGGAGGTACTGGGGAAGGAGAGTTGGCTTCTCAGGCTGCTACAAGCACTGCTTCTTCCCTCCTTTCCTTTGCCAGAGCTGGGGCAGTTTCGTAGCAGAACGGGGAGGGAGCTCTGTGTGTCTGCAGTGGGTTTTGGGGTGGTGGGTGCTGTGTCTGTGGGAGGGGGGCACAGATGAGGAGTGGGAGCAGCTGGAGGGAGTTGGGAGATGCCCCTTTCCATCTGTCACCCCCACAGGTGTGGGGACAGCTCAAGCTCCTTCCCCGGTCCCTGGCTGGGGGATGAGGCTCCCTCAGGGCTCCCAACACCCACATCCATGTGGGTGAGCACAGAACTGCACCCTGACTCTCTACCTTTTGGATTTTTCCCTCTCTCCCAACCCTTTTCAAGGCATTGGTTCTGCTGGGCGGAGTTGGTATTAATTAAAACGAGCTAATTGCCAAGGAGCTTCTGAAGGAGCAGGGCTTTGAGCTGGCCCGAGGGACAGGGAGTGAAGGGCTTTGAGAGCTGTGCAACCCTCAGATCCAGTTTTTGCTGTGTAATCCCCTCCCTGCCAAGCTGGGAATTGAGCAAATTGGCCTCGACCCTGCCTGGAGGCTCCTGGAGCGATTCTGGCTCTGCAGTCAGGGCACCAGGAGCAGGGGAGGTCGTGTCTGAGGCCAGAATTGATTGTGGCTGATCCAGGAAAGTTCCCTGCGCTCTGCAGCTCCTGAGGTTGTCTCTGTGCAGGTCTGAGCTGATCCCCTGTTGGGTGCTGACAGGTTCCCTTCTGGCACACGCTTTCCACCCATAGCTCTCACTGCCTGATCTATCGGGTGTCGGGGGCAGTTCTGTCACCCAGCCCTGAGCAGGGCCCTGAGCCGGGCTGGCAGGCTCCTGTCACCTCCCATCACACAGCTGGGGACAAGTTGGACTCAGGGCTGGACCTGCAGCTGCCAGGGCTCTCCAGAGAGCTCCCCTCAGGTGCAGACAGGGCTGCACAGCCCAGCAGAGCTCCTCCAACCGGGCTGGTCCCCCTGCATTCACCAGCTCAGATTTACAACTAAGCTTTGTAATTCCCCAGCCCAGGTGGGGGTGGGTGCCTCTCCAGCAGGGGCTGGGTTTTGTGACTCTGCTCCTGGAAAAGGTCTCCAAATTCATCTCCAGTGCAGGAATCCCTTCCTCTGCTCACCAAATCCACCATCTCAGGAGGTTTTGTAGCACCTGGGTTTGTTTGGAGGCTGTGAGGGAGAGGAGGCTGGGGGAAGACATGGGATGAATTTTGGCATCAGAGAATGGTTTGGGTGGGAAGGAACCTTAAGGACTGTTTGATTTCACTCCCTCCCACTGTCTCAGGCTGATCAAAGCCCCATCCAGACTGGCCTGGGACACTTCCAGGGATCCAGGAACAGCCACAGCTTCTCTGGGTACCCTGTGCCAGGACCTTCCCACCCTCCCAGGGAAGGATTTCTCCCTAATATCCAATCTAACCCTGCTCTCTTTCAGTTTGAAGCAATTTCCATCCCTTCATGCCATTGTAAAAAGGCCATGGAGTGATTTCATCTCATTGAAATCCCAAGAAACATTTGCTTTTTCTCCTCTAAAGCTTTGCTGCTGTTCTCCAGGCTCCAGGGACACTCATGACAGCAGTGACGTGTGGAGGAAGCCAAAATGACAGTAAATTGCTAAAAAATTGGCCCAAATAGCCAGTGTTGCTAGAAAAAAGGGTTTCTTAAGGGTGCTGATTTTCAGAGGAGCCCTGTCTGAAGCTGTCTTGGCACCAAGCCCCAGCTGCTGCTGCTTGGAGGAGCTGCAGGCCCCATTTGCCCACAGGGTTGTTGGTGGCTGTTGTTAATGTGGCAGGGAATTAAATGGGCTCCCAGTGCTCCCAATAAGCCCAACCCTCGTGGGTCACCGTCATCACTCATTCCCTCCAGGAACTGCCAGAGCTGAGATCAGGAGAGGCCGTTCCATGGAAAACGGGGCTCTGTGGGCAGGGGCCGCAGGATCTGGGAGCAGGGAATGACAGAGCTCCTTGTCCTGCTTTACCCCCTCGTGGAGAAGGAGCCACCAGGATAAAACAATGTTATCAGCTCGCCGGGAGGGAGGAGCTGCTCAAACACACATCGTGATTTCCTCTACAAACCCAGCCACAGAGGAGAGGGAGAGGCTGGGTCTGCTTTCCACAGAGCGCTTTAGCTGCTAATGCAGCCGGATCCCGCAGTCTCCGGGCTGCAGCAGAGGGAAGGGTCGGAGCCTTCCCAGGGCTGCACGCAGATGGGTCTGTGCGGCATCCTCGGCTGGCAGGGCAGGAGCGGGGCTGGGCTCTCCAGTTCCAGCCGCTCCAGCTGGGAACGGTTTCCAAGTCTCAGGCTTTGCGTTCCCTCAGCGAAGAGCTGGGTCTGGGGGGGCTTCGGGGTCGGTTTCTTTTCCCCGTCCCGTTCGTGCCCCAGCACATCCCGCCGCGGGTGCTGCCCTCCCGTCTGAAGATGGCACTGCAGCATCTCTCAAGCCCATATCCTGGGATCTGCGCTCCAGCAGCTGCTTCCAGCCCTGCTCGGAGCTCTGGGAGCCGAGCTGGCAGCAGAGACATCCCGAGCCATGGGGAGCAGGGGTGGCTGCTGGGGCAGGAGCTGTGCGGGATTTGCAAGGAAGGGAAAAGCTGGGGAAGACTGCGGATAAAGCTGGAAATTGGGAATTCAGCTGCGGAGCTGCTTCCTCCCCATACTCCCAACCCCTTGATGCTCTGCTGGAGCACCTGATCCGTGTTCGAGGCCAAATCCATCACGGGGACAGCCTGGCTCCGTTCCTCTGACTTTGCTGCTCCGGTGTCTGCTAGCTCCGAGGCTCCTGAAAATAAAACAGGGATGTGCTGGGAGAGAGGGAACGGAAACTCCCACAGGCTGAGGTATTTTAAATGACCAATTCCTGCACTCCTGCAGTTCGCAGCAGCCCTGGGTTGGCAGCGTGGGTCCCTGCCCCAGCTCCTCGCAGTTTCCCATTTCTCAGGGAAGAGCCTTGGTGGAGTCCCAGATTCTGTCTGAGTGTCCCCAAACCTTCTTGCAGAGCTGGCCCGGGGCCCTCCACAGCCAGATGTGAGCCCGGCTCTCTGTGCAGTCTCTGGCCCACTTGGAGGGGCTGGTGCTGGTGATCCCTTTCGTTGCCTGCCTCCTTCCCCTGGGGGTGCAGCTCCAACGCCAGCAGCTCTGCACACCCAGCACATTGACCCCAACTTTTGCCTTGAGCAGCTCAGGCTGAAACAAGGAGAGAAAAAAGGGCAAACTGATTAAGGAGAGAGTGGATTCCTTTCCAAAGGGAGCTATGAGATGGTATTTCCCTTCTCCCATCCATCCATCCATCCATCCATCCATCCATCCATCCATCCATCCATCCATCCATCCATCCATCCATCCATCTATCCATCCCTCTCCAGCAAGGCAGAGGCATCCAGAGAATTTGTTTCATGGAGCTGAACTTGGAATCAGAGCTGAATGCTGCCTTCAGAGTGATCAGAAGGAATCACCCTCCCTTGGTTTAGTTTGGCACTGTAACCCTCAGCATTTCCTTGTCCTTTACACTGATCTGAACTCCAGACATGATGTGATACTGGAATCTCAATTCCCATGCAGGCTCCGTGGTTCCCATGGAGAGCCATCCCCCAGCCATCCTTCTTGCCTGGTACTGGATATTTATCCCTGATGGTTTTTGGGGATGTCAGCCCTGGGAGCAGAATTATGGCCTCAAGTGAGAGCCACACAGAGATTTTGCACTGATAAGGGGACAAAGTCTGATTTTTCCTCTTTCAGAGCTTGCCCCAAACCCTGTCTGAGAGGCTCCTCCACCCCAGCCCAGCCATTTGTCTCCTGGAGTATTTCCCCTTAGACAGGGAAGGTGAGAAATTCACCTTCAAGAAATCACTGAAGGCTTTAAATATGAGGCAGAGAAATGAGCTCCTGCCTGCACTAAGCAGGGCCCTAAATCCTGGGGACAGGATCTGCCAGGAGTCTCAGCCAGGCTGGGGCTGTTCCTGATCCAGAGATCCAGAGATCCAGGCTGCAGGATCGGGGAACTCGGGGAAGTGACAGAATTTATGTCCCTGTGGCTCCAGCGCTGGAATTTATTTAGCCTGGAAAAAACTTTCGAACCAAGCTTCCACAACAGACTTAAAGCAAGAAAAGTGTCTTTGACTCGAGGTTCTGATTCATTTGATGTCTGGGCACCTCTGGGGGAATTCCTCCAGTCACCATGAGCTCCGATAAATCAGAGCGTGGATAAAGCAGGGAGGAAAGGAGTTTTTTGCCTTGTTTTGCTCTGTTAAGCAAACAAAGACCTCTGAAGCTTTCTCTCATGTTTGTGAATCGGAGATCAGTTCTGGGGGTGGGTTTTGTTGGGTAAACAAGCAGACGTGTTCCCTCACAGCCCTGAGGAAAGAGCATTTCCCACCAGGAACGGCGGTGCTGATGAGGCAGGCAAGGATCTGCTCCTGGGATGTGTCCTCTGCTCTTCCTCGTGCACGAGAGAGGTTTTGAACCTGGATCAGGCCCATTCCCGGGGCAGGAGCCCGGGCAGGGCTGTAGGAAGCTGGATGTGCTGCTGGGCGGCTGGAGCCCTTCCGGGCCCTCAGGAAATGCTCGCAGCTTTGAAACGGGGCTGTTCCCGCAAAAGGGCCTCGTTGTGACAAATCGGCTCTTTCCGGCAGTCAGCTGTGTTATTTCAGAAGAATTAATTAGGAAAGTAGCTAATAAATGACGTCTCGGTCCCCCGAGCCCGCCCGCAGCAGCGCTGCTGGGGTTTCTCCCAGCCTGCAGGAGCCTTCCCGTGCCTGCCGTGCCCTGGCCAACCTTTCCCTGCTCACTGCCACTAATCCCGGCTGCAGGCGGGGCGGGACCCTCAGTTGGGCAGAGATCGGCACCAGCAGCCCGCAGACCGTGTGTAACAGGCAGGAATTCCTGTCCTGCCTTCGCTCCTCTCGGCTTTCCAAGGCTTTGCTGCCCTTGGCTCAGGCTCTGCCTGTCGCCTTCCCATCAGTGCCACATTCACTCTGCCCATCAGCTCCTTCTCCGTAAGGCAGAGGCAGAGCTGGCTGACTGGAAAATACATCGCTGGCTCAGGGAAAAAAGGGAAAAAGGAGTGGAAGGCTGGGCCACGAGGCTGCTCCCTCCGGAATCAGGAGGCTCCTCCACAAAAACTGAAGGGTATTGCTCCAAGATTTGTTTATTTGTGCCTCTATCTCATGTTTTCTCTTCATATCTCTGTCTTTATTCACAACAGCCACAGAAGCATCATATTTTCCCTCTTCCCTGATAGGATCTGCCAGCACAGGAATGTTCTGGCTGAGGAGGTTCCTGAGAAGCTCAGCGCTAATATCAGAGGCCTGATACAGCAGCCCGAATAAAATTGCATTTTTCTTGGAAGAGCCATTGTTCTGCAAAGGAGTGCTTGAGGCAGAGCAGCCAGGAGGGAGATTAGATCCTTGTCAGAGGACTGACACATCCTGCTGATCACAGGGAAAGCAAGGACAACCAAGAAAGAGTCAAGAGAGGAGCAGCTGTGCCTGGAGAGCTCCGTGGAGCTGCTGTCAGGGCAGGGATGTTCTCCTAATTTTCTCTGGGCAGAGGGGTTCTGTCTCAGGAGAGGTTTGAGGAGCGGGTGCAGGACTTCAGGAAAAGCTGGAGCTGCCTTGCAGAGCACTTGGATCCTGTGGGAGTTTCAAATCCAGGTCCTGGAAGGAGTTGAAGTTCTGTGCCATGGAGCATTTGCTGTGTGTTGGAGAGGGGCTGGAGGGACAGGACACAGGGAATGGCCTGAAGCTGAAGGAGGGCAGATTTAGATGGAATATTGGGAAGGAATTGCTCTCTGTGAGGATGGGGAGGCCCTGGCACAGATGCCCAGAGGAGCTGTGGCTGCCCCTGGATCCCTGGAAATGTCCAAGGCCAGGTTTGGAGTAGCTTGGGACAGTGGGAGGTGTCCCTGCTGTGGCAGGGATGGCACTGGGTGGGATTTAAGTTCCCTCCCAACCCAACCCATTCCATAGTTCTGTGTTCAGTTCCAGCCCAGAGCAGAAGGCCCATGGGAGATCAAGGGCTCAGCTCAGGGGTCTGGGATCAGGAGGGAATTCCAGCAGGGCTGGAGGACCTGGCTTGGGAAGGATCCTCCTTCAGGGAAAGAAAGCTGGGAAAGTTCTCAGCACTTTCAGTACAGAAGGCAATGAGAGATGCAAAAGCTGCTTCTTGCAAGGGTTGCTGATTTTCCTGGGAATATTTCACAGGGTAAAACTCACCTCTTAAATCTCATTTTTAAGGTTGAAAGCCTCTTCTCTCTTCATCACATTTTATGGATATAAGGGTTAAATGAGCAGTGATTTGTCTTTAGTTTGCCTTTTACCAGCTTGGAATAGAGCAGTGATTTTCTGGCTGCAGGGGAAGGCTGTTCTTTATCCCTGTGAGTTCCTCCACGTACAGAGGAGATNTACAGAGGAGATTTTGGAGAAAGGGGCGGGGGGGGGGGAGGGGGATAAGTAACTTTGCAATTCTGAATTATTGGGATGATGAGACTTTTTCTACATCTCATGTTCAGCTGAGGCCTGAAAGTGAGATCAGTCAACTTTATGCTGGCTTCTGGACCTCAAAAAAGCAAACAAACAAACAAACAAACAAACAAAAACCAAAGAAAAAACACCCTCTGTGAAAGGCCTGAAAGCAGAACCAGTTTATGCCTAAAATCTCTACTATAAAAACACACAAAGATGCCTGGATTTGTCGTGACAAAATCATGGATTTTCCTCACTTTCCTGGTGCAATGAGAAGGTTTATCAGGTGGTGTCACTGGCAGAGCTGGGTGGACAGCTTGATAAATCCTTCTGGGAGATGTGGAAGTCCCTGTCCATCCTAAGGAGGAGTTTATGATGGAATGTGGTCATCTGGAGAGAGAGGGCACTTCACTCCTCACACTGCAGGAGGAGGTCCAGGACAGGGCTCCAGGTTCCCAGGAAAAGTTATTTTTCCCCGGGCTATGAGAATGCTCCACCCCTGAGAGCATCGTGCTGTTTACTGCCCATCCTGGCCTTAAATACCTCAAATCAAAACCCAAAAAGTGAATTTATTTATGGCGAGTATGTGACTGCTGCGATCTGGAAACAAAAACCTGCCACCTCTGAGGCAGCTCCGTCTGAAATGTAAAAAGAAGCTGTTAAATTTCCTCTTTAGACACAGCCTAACAGACCAGGGAGGAGGAGGCTGTGTCTCCTGACAGCTCCGGCAGGACCCGTTTCCTGAGGGCAGTGAGCTGTGAAAGGCTCATGGTTGCTTCCATTCAGCTGCTCTGGAGGAACACGGAGCCAGCAGCTCCCTCTCCAAAGGTCACTCCAAGCTGGCAAAAGCACCACAAACCCTGGCAGCTGGGATTCCTGGGCACACAGCCACCCCGGGCTGAGCCTGCCCTCACACCGTGCTGCTGTCCCGATTGCCCTGCTGCCGCTCCCACACCTCCTGCCAGAGCAGCCTTCAGCGCCTCTGGTGAGCTGCTGCTCCTCACCCTGCCTCATTCATGGGCACAAATATCAGGTTTTAATTAATGAAGAGCTGATAGTTTTATCCCTGGTCTGTCGTGCCCTGGGGAAGGAAGATCCGAGGGGGGATGGATGTGCAGGTTCCCTCTGGGTAGTCCAGGATGGCAAGAGAATTAATCCACAAACCAGAGGTTTATGTCCAAAAAAGAGACAGAGAAGTCCTGTAACTTTATTCGAATAAAGGGAGAGGTCATGGGGCATTTCCCATGGGGTCTCTCAAATTTTTGGAGGACGCAGCCTCCTATTTATCCTAATTTTCCCTCCGCATTTTCCTCCCTCTTTCCCCATTGGCTGAGGTACTTGAGAGATACAGACTTCCCAAATCACCTAATACCTAAGACTGTCTTCTTATGTATATCTCACCCCCTCCTTTTCTTTTCCTTGTGTCAATCAGTGTAATTCCTATGGAATTTCTGGTTCTTCCCATTGTTTCTTTCATCTCTCAGCATCTAGTTTTATTTATCAGCAGACCCATAGTTTGTTTGTGTCATGGTTTGAGAGACAAGTGTCTGCCAAGAAAAGCAGGAGCCTCCCTTGGGATGGGAAATGTAAACCCCTTCCCTCTGGATTATTAGTGTTTGAAATTAAGGGGCTCTCAGGCAAAGATAGGGGAATAGGAATAACAGACCTTTCCGTGTGTGTGTATAAGGCAAACAAACAGCAGCTCTGGCAGCACCAACAAACAGAACCAGAAGCCACCAACGGCCTCCTCTCGCTGCAGGCACTTCCCCCTCGGTGCAGTTCCGCTCACGGCCGGCAGGGGCGCTGTGGCTGCGCGGGGCAGGGCAGGGGCGCTGATTCCCCCGCGGCTGCAGGGGGCGCTGTGGGGCAGCGCGGGGAGCACCGGCAATGGCGGCTCGGCCCGCGGCACTGCCGGGGGCATGGACGAGATGTGCTGGGAGCTCCGCGGCTCTCTGGAAAAAATCCCGGGGGTCTCAGCAGGCGGGGTGGGGCTGTGGGGCTGGTGCAGCGGGAACTCGGAGCGGGGCTGAAGAAGCGGCAGGGCCGGGGCAGGGACAGCCCGGCTCCGGTCAGGGCAGGGAGAGGCGGGTTCAGGATCTCAGGGCCCCGAGCAGACGGTGAAAAGTCCCTCTCTCAGTGAGGTATCAACAGGGCACCAGTTCAGGGGCTGCTCTCAGAGCAGAGGCTCCCCCGCGGCAGGAGAAGGGACTGGGCTGGACTGCAGTGGTAGCAGTGAATTCCCTTCCCCAGCAGCAGCTCCGAGCGTTCCCCTCCGAAACCGAGAGAGCAGAGCCAGCCCAGAGGCTCAGCTGCCCCTGTCCCTTACCAGCCCCAACTCTCGCCGTATCTCTGCCCCTTCCCCAGAAACCCTCAGAGAAGTGCGGCCCAGATGCTCCCCGGGCTTCACCACTTCTGTTGCTCCTCTTAAGTATCATCATTACCATTCCTTAGGAATGTTATGGGAAAAAATTGTCTAACAAAAGGAGACAACTTAACCCTCAACAGTTTGTAAAGACAAATCTCTCTCATTCCATTTATCAGTTGGTGGAATCCTTCCCATTGTTTCTTTTACCTCTCAGCGCTAGTTTTATCTACCAGCAGACTCACAGTGTGTCTGTGAAGACAAATCCCTCATTCCTTCCAAGGAGGGCAAAGAGAAGTCAAACAGCAGGGCTGAAATCTTCTTTCAGTCCATTCTCTGCTGTGTCCCTTCTCCCACTGCTTCTCCCGTGCTGTTTCCATCACTGCGCCATGGAGTCAGAAACAGCCGGACCTTGACCTGGGAACGGGAGTGCAGGGAGAGTCCAGGAACTGCTGCTGATGTCCTAAAGATCCTGGAAATAAAACAACACACTTTTGAGGTAATATTGGTGTAGGAGGTGATATAAAGGCTGGTCTTTACTGGAGGCCTCCAGGGGCAGACATTGAAAATGTCCACAAAGTGCCCACCCCAATGTGGTGAACACAGTTTTATGAGTTTAGCAAATTAGCATAATTGACAAAAATCACCAAGTAGAGAAACAGGAGGTGGGGTAATTTTGCTCCTTCTAAATCCTCCCCACTCAGATGGGAAACAAACTCTGTTTGTGAAAATGTGGCTTGAAGCGCTGATTTTCAGTTCCCAGAAAGAACCAAGATGGGATAGGGGGCCTTGGAATGTGTTTTGTCTTTCTGCCCAGGGAAAAGTGGGGAAAAGTACTGGGAAAACAAGCCATGGATCCAACAATATGCTACAGAGCTACAAATATATGTGTAAAGGATACAGAGAATATACAAAAGGAAAAAGGCCAAAATCACTCAGCATCACTGCTTCTCAGGCACAGAGAGGAAAGGGAGTTTCCACGGAGTGGCCTGGAGTTGTAGCAGGATGGATGCTGCAGAGCCCAGGAATTTTTCAGCTGGGTTCAGGAGGTGCATGTAGACTCAGTGGATTTAATGGTTCCTGGGATGGGCTCCTCAATAAAATTCTGTGTAACTTAATGGCTGTGGCCAAGCTGAAGGTATCCCAGTGGAGGCATAGAGAATAATTTTCTCCTGGACTAGTTTCATTCCACTTTTTCTTAGTCAATTAACACAAGGCTCCCCCATTAATCTGAACCAGGAGGAGCCTGGCAGGCCCCTCTGCCTACCCAGAGATGATCAGGAGCAAACGGTGCCATTCATCATCTTCCAAAGGGCACCAGATGCTTCCAAACCCAGAGCAGGGACTGCTGGTTTGGTTCTTAAATGATTACATGCAATTTTAGAGCAATTTGCAGTGTAATTAGGGCTGGTTAATTAACGCTTTCGATGTCAAACTGGTTTTGTGCTTTGGATCTGGTGCTGACTGGGGGGATTGAGCCTGGGAGCTGCTCTGCAGGGGCAATGGGCACCTTCAGGGGCCAGAGTGAAACCAAACCCTGCCAGAAAGTCCCCACTCAGACCTGCTGTGCTGCAAAAATGAGGGTTGATAGCTTCTAATTATTCCACCTAGTTTCTGGACAAAATGTGGTATGATGACTCCTCCCTCCCCTGTGTATCCATGGAAGAGCTTTCCTTGTTTTATTGAGAATGGCAACACTGAGTTGTGTCCCAGCAATAACCCTGGTGGGCAAAAATATTCACAGCTTTGCTGGTAACTCAAGAAAGATCTGCTGCAATGTTTTTTGGATGTGATTTTCCTGGGTGAGGTTCCCCTCCAGTGCTGTTTTTTTAATGCAGTAACTCAAATCTGGTCTGTGGTTTCAATGAAGCTGGTCAGGTTGGGCTGGACAAAACCCAGTTCAGCCCCTCGGGGCTGGCTGGGGCTGTGTGGTGTAGACAGAGCACAGCTCCACATCCAGCAGCTCCATTTGAGGCCTGTTGCCCTGAAAATGTGGGAAATGTCCTAAAGCAGGGTCAGGAATGAAGCAGTCTCTGATGGCAGAGCCCATCCCGTGCCTCAGCAGCCTTGCAGGCACTGGGATTTGCAGCAATGCATTCTATTCACCTGCATCTTCATGAAAGCAGCGAGATTTGGGAGGTTTTGGTGTTTATAATGGAATTTATTTCACTCTGAGAAGCCTTTTCTATGCTTATTCTGTAGATTTGGTCCAAGCCCAGCTCTGGCTGGCTGTGAGCTTTAGTGCCACCCTTCAGCAGTGACAACAGGCTGGAATGACATTCCAGCCTCAGTATTCCCTTAAACCTGGTTCTGCACCTGTCCCACCTCCCCTTCCCTCAGCCAATAAAACCTGCAGCTCCAGTAGATCACAAGTGAGGGTGAATATCAAGGATCCTTTCCCACTGGTTTGCTCAGCAATTAGCAGTGACAAATAAAGTTAGCAAAGGCCCATCCTGTCTCCAGACATCTCCTGTGGCTCCACAAACTGCTGGAATCCATCGTCTGGAGCAGTTTGTTGGGACATTCAGCAGAGGGGCAGATGTAGCTGCAGGAGTCATCACCAGGTGCATCCCATCCCATCTCCTCATCCCTGAACGTCCATGTGATGCTGCTGCAGCTCCAGTGCAGCTCCAACATAGGTGTGGCTCCCCATGTGCCCAGGAAATGCAGGGAAAGCAGCTGGAACACTTCCAAGTGCAGATTCCAGCACCAGTAACTCTTCCTAGAGCATAAGGATGACGCTGAAATAAAAGGATCCATATGGTGGCACTCCCAGAAGAGGTTTGCCCTCAGTGTTTGGGCAGTTCCCTGTTCAGAACTCAGCATTTGAGCCCCCTGGACATGTCCAGGGAAAAGCAGGAGCTTAAGAATCCCCCAAGCAGGAGGAGTGCCAGGTTTGGTGGTGTGGGAGGCTCTCAGAATGTTTGGGTGTTGCTCTGATTTTGTGGCCACCCAACAGCCCCAGTGTGACAGCTGAGGAACGTTTCCAAGAACTGAATCACTGAACTGCTCTGAGAACTGAGGCCAGGCTGGGGAAGGATTCTGCTCAGCCGAGGTGAGGCACCAGCACCGTGATGGCAAAGGAGTGTCCAAGCTGGTCCTGAAGCACCAAATCCAAATCCAGCAGCTCCTTCAGGCCATGCTGCAGGTGAACTGCTCATCCTCAGAAATGCCACCAGCCCATCCCGACCTTCCCAAGCTGGAAATGCCAGAGCTGAGAGAACGGGACTGAGCGCAGGGAGCTGGGAACAGCAGCGACTGCAGGTTCAGCTCCACAGGAGCCCCTGCCCTGCCATTAACAATCCTGCTGTTCCGTGAAAAGGGAGGAACGGGATCAAACAGTCATTAGCTGAACTGGGCAGCAAATGCAGGATGAAAGCCCAGTCAGTTTTTAGTAGGTCAGCTATCTATTTAAAGTAATTTGAATTATCTCAGGATAATTGAAATCCAGTGTTCATTCATTACTCTCGCTTTCGGGTCTTAAATGATTATATCCATAGCTCTGCCTCACATCTATCTGGTGGCCTCGGAGCCCTTCAGCTTTGCTGTCTGGAGCAGATCATGGTATTATTTTCCTTCAAATTACACCACGTGGAGTCCCAGGCTCTCCAGAGGCAATTGGCTTGGCCGGGTGACAGCTGGAAGGGGAGCGATTGCCTTCATCTCATCTGGGGCCGGTTGTGCTCAGCCCGGCAACTTCACTCTCCTTCAGCGACAGAACCCTGTCAGTATTGCTCTGGAGGAAACAAAGCTCCCAAGGAAACAAAGCAATTGAGCCCTGGAATTTTCTTTTCCAGCATGAGGCACCATCAGCAGTGGCTTTCGGGGAAGATGGGCAGCATCAGAATGTTTGTGGTATTGGTCACACGAGTTCTGACACTCAGGTTGCACCTGGAGGTTTTATTTCTCTAATCAGAGAGACTGCAGCCACCATTGATTTATTCTACAATGGCAATTTGTGCCACAAACCACATTTGGGTTTTATTGGCAACTCCTGAAAGGGAGCAGTGAAGGAAAAGGAAGACAATCAGCTCCTGTCCCAGTGAACTGCAGCTGGACAGGTGCCAAATCCCTGCACAGCCCCCTGTGCCACATCCCTGCACAGCCCCCTGTGCCACATCCCTGCCCTGAAAACCCCCTGTGCCACATCCCTGCCCTGCAAAACCCCTGTGCCACATCCCTGCAAACCCCCTGTGCCACATCCCTGCCCTGAAAACCCCCTGTGCCATATCCCTGCAGAGCCCCCTGTGCCTCAGAGTGGAACATTCTCCTTTGGTGCCACAAAGAACACCCATAGGCACCTGCAGCAGTGGCACAGAGCAGGAGGTTCTCTTTGATCACTCAGTTCTTCTCTTTGTTCATGGTAGTTGTGCATTCCAGGTCCAGCTTTGGGGCTGGTGCTTCTTTAAAGGGTCCAAAGTGGAAAATCTCTGCTGCCAGAGTTGGGAATCCGTCAAGGAGGGTCTGGAGTGCAGGAAAACCTCCAGGGCTGCCCAGAGAGATGCTCAGTCCCCCAGACGAGCATTGCTGCTGATGGAGGAGCTGAATTGTCACCATCTGAGTGCTCCTGGGGTGCTGTAGGAGTGCAGAGGGTCCCAGCACAGGCTGGTGACAGATCCATCCCCCTCCCCACGGGCGGCAGTGGCAGTGGCAGTGACAGGGAGCTGGCAGTGGCAGCCAGGAGGGAGAAGATGCTTTAGCTTCAATTTGTCTCACACAGTTTATGGAGAGGGAGGGGAAACATTTTTAAAAATTGATATATAGAGAGATTTCTCTTTTCTTCACTTTATTACACGAGCCTGTGCCATCAGGGGAATCTGTCACTTGGGCCATCCCTCTCCTTGTCATCCCGCGGCAGCGCCGGGAGGGGAGGAGGCAGCTGGGTATACAGACAGAGCTGCTGCTGGCTCAGGGCTGCCATGGGGTTTGGACTCCTCTCTCTCCTGTTTTTTTCTGTTTGGGGGGTTTTTGTTTGTTTCAATTTGCTCGGAGGTTTTTTTTTCCTGGAAGGGAAAATAGATAAAATATTTTATTTGAATTTCTGCAGATGGAGATGATGTAACTCAGGCAAGATCTGTCCCTGACTCCTGGAATGCCACAGGGATCTGGTGCTGCAGCAACTTTCCCAACAGGCAGGAGAGTGCAAGGGGATTTTATTCCTGAGCTGGAGGAGCCCTTGGTATTCCTGAGTCCATTCCTCACAGGTTTCTCTGGAGCTGATCCAGAACACCAGAGCAGTTTGTCCTCGGGTCCAGGGGTTCCTCAGCAGCACAAGCAGATACCATTGCTACTTTGTCTTCCTTCAGGGATAAAAGACACAGAGATTATTTATCTATATCTGTATCTACATTTGCAGTCTGTGTTAGGCCTAAACTTAGGCTCCTCCTGAGTCTAAAGTGTCTCTGGCAATCCAGGATATGGGTGGAGGGAGCCTGAGCTGTCCACGGGGGTCTGTCTATGCCTGAACTCAGTGTCAGATTCCCCTTAGAGCACAGGAATGCCTCAAAACTGAGGAGAGAAACCATAGATGAAAAAATGCCATTTGATGGAACGTCTGAGACCTCCTAGATCTCCCTTTTCTCTCCTGAAGAGGTCTTTCCACTTTTTACCTTTGTAAATTCTTCTTGTGCTTAAAGCTTAAATGTGTGAGAGGAGGAGATTATTCCTGTGTTAGTGCAGGGATGGATTGGGCCAGGAAGGAGTCAGAGGTGTCCTGCTGTGCCCGTGCTGGGCAGTTCCCCGTGAGATCCCAAGGACAGGCTGTCCCTGGGCCACGTGAGACACATCCCAGGATTTCTGCTGGAGTTTATGTCGGGCTTTTTGGTTTGGTTTGGGTTGGGTTTTTTAATGTAAGATTTAATAAGGACTCCAAAACCCCAGACAAAAAGGGATTTTTTCCTGCTATTGCACAAGAAATCAGAAGGTTCATCCTGGTTCAGGCTGTTGTGTTCATTTTTCCAGCTGTTGGGAATATTTGTTTATGGGAAGTTTGGATCATGTGGAAGTGTTGTGAAATGTCTGTGTGTCCCTCTGCTCTCCCACACTTTATCCATCCTCACAGAATCCCAGGATGGTTTGGGTTTAGGTTGGGAGGGACCTTAAATCCCAGCCCAGCCCAGCCCAGCCCTGCCCAGCCCTGCCATGGCAGGGACACCTCCCACTGTCCCAGGCTGCCCCAAGCCCCATCCAGCCTGGCCTTGGACACTTCCAGGGATCCAGGGGCAGCCACAGCAAATCTGGGAATTCCAGCCCAGCCCCTCCCCACCCTCCCAGGGAACAATTCCCTCTGGATCTCCCCTGTTTTAGTGAAACCCGTCACACTCTGGCTCACGGCAGCAGCCCCTCATTAAGGGGTTGTTGCCATCGTTCCTCCCTTCAGGAACTGAAGGGCCTCTCTGAGGTGTCCCTGGCTTCTCCTCTCCTCCAGGCTGAGCCGTCCCAGCCTTTGCTCAGAGAACAGCGCCACCTTCCAGAGCCTTGCTCTCCCTGCCCTTCCACAGTTCCCAGTTCCCATTTCTGTACCAAACAGAAGTGAAAAGCAGAGTGGGGAACGTTTGAGGTGAAGGTTGTACCTCCCAAACAATTCTCCGAGTGGAATCTGAGCCCCTCTCCTGCCCTCTGCCTCGCAGGCTGTGTGACATCCTGGCATCTCCATGGTGACCTGGATGCAGCACGTAGACCAGAATTCTCATGAGCTGGGCAGGCAGAACTGAGAGGCAATTTTCCCTGTGACAAACAAAAATGAAGCACATCAAAATCGGCTTTCGTTCCAGAATAAAGGGAAAAACTGGTTGATTTGGGTATTTTTTTTTTTCCCCTATTGATCTGGGGTGAGGAAAAGCAAAGAATACTGTGGGGGTTCGTGCCACTGTGGTAATGACATCCACATCCACTCAGAGATATTGATCCTTCCTGAAGGATTTCTGTGCTTCATCGTGGAGCTCCCTGTGCCCAGGGCTCATCCAGGAGCCTGAGCAGCCTTTGAAAGGCAGATTATCTCCAGGACTGCAGCAAGCTGTGGAATTTAGGAGACAATTATTTTGATATGTAAATGAAACAATGGAGGGGGAAAGGTATCAGTTTTAAAACACTATCAAGGCCAAAGATAAAAGAGGTTTCTCATCTACTCTCTAACAATTGTTATTTAAACGGTGCCCTTGGCATGGGATCCATGGCTGTTTCCTTAACTAAGTGCAGGAAAAGCCACTTGTGCCATTCCCCTAAAGGAGGGAGGAAGGTCAAGTAATTCACTCTGCAATGGCAAAAAGATGATGGTGAAATCTCTGCTGAGTGCCCTTAGTGGCTCCACAGATTATTAATGAGGTACAGAGCTTCTCAAGCCCAATTCCCCAGGTTTAAATCCAGGCCCTGGCAGCAGAAAATCCCAAGGAAAGGAGTCAATACTTTCAGCCCAGCTCCTGGAAGATGAAAAGCTGCACAAGAGTTGGCACTGGTTAGGGCTGGGCTTAGCCCCAAACTCCGAAATTCCAGAGCCAAAAGGGACCAGGGAGTGAATTCCAGCTGTGCTGGGTGGGTCTGTCTGCACAGGGGGTGGGGGCCCAGCTGTGCTCTCAGCTGTGCATCAGCCAGGTGCTCAGCATCCCCTTGCTGTGTCCCATCAGGAGCGCCTGTGTCAGCCCCTCCTCGGAGCAGGGCTGCCCTGGTGCTTTCAGTGCCCTGGGAGAGCGTGGACAAAGGAACCCAGGCACAGGGGGGAGGGAGCCAGAGCAGGAGCCGCCCCTGAACCTGTTTTCTCCTGTCCTACCTGTGCCCCAGCAGCTGCAACCTGCCTGGGAACCACTGCAGGGGCCATTCCTGTGCTTGGGAATACTTGGGGAATCCCCTGGGCTGTCCTGGATCCTGCTCCAAGAGGATTTCCCAGCAGTGACTCCATCCTGGTGTGAAAAACAATTCGGATGAGGAATAAAGTTCATTCTTGTACAGGGAGTTTCTTTTGCCAGTGGCACTGGATCCCTAAATCCCTGAATCCCTGAATCCCTGGATCCCTGAATCCCTGGCTGGGCTCAGGCCAGGCTCCAGCTCCCCTCTGGAGAGCTGGAAGGACACCACGATGGACCTGCAGCACTGGGATCTCTTGGGTGCTCCAGACATCTCTCAACCATGCCGGGAATTCCACCCTAGGGGTCTCTCTTTGTCTCCAGGCTCCATCACAGCCTGGGACACTCCTGAGCCAGAGCTCGAAGCTCTCCAGAGTCCCTTGGCACCGGGAGAGGTATCCAAGGGATCCCAGTCACATTGGGAAAGGCTGGAGTGTTGCAGCATCCTCTAATTGGCCTCTCTTACCCTGTGCTAGTGCTGCCTTTCCTTGGAGTCTTTTATCTGTAAACAGTGGTCATTATCTGTCAATCAATCACTCAATCGATCAATCAATCCATCCAAGCCTTCTCCAAAAGCTGCTGGCCCTGCTTGAGTCTGGGCAGTGCAGCTGCTCAGGGCCAGCAGCTCTGTATTAATGCAGGAGATTGTCCCAGCTCTTCTTTATCCATTAATCTGGTTTAATCCACCCAGGGCTTGCAGGATTTCCAATTAGTGGTCCTTCACTAATTGCCTCATTTCCAGAGAGGCGGAATCTCAGCGCAGGGCTTGGATTCTAGCTGAGGGAGAAGGGGGAACGATGGCCAGGTCAGGGGGAATCTCTTGGACAAGGGCAGTTCCTGGCTGGCAAAGGCACACAAATGTCGCTCAGGCTGGGGAAGTCAAAGCCAGGTTCCTGGGAAGTCCCGGGACTTGTTGGGAAATCACAGCGTTCAACAACATTTCCAGGTTCCTCTGACTTGACTTTTATTTTGTGGAGCTTTATGCAGCAGCCACATCATCCTGCTGAGCTGAAGCCTCCCCAGGTATCTTCTCTGAGCCCTTTGGGGGCTGTGGAAAGGAGCAGGCACAGCCTGATCCGTTACCTTGGGAATGGATCCTGGCTGGGAGGGAATGGGAGATGACTCTGGGATAGCAGAGGAGTCCTGCTTGCGTTGGGAATTAATCCTGCACTGACATTGCTTATTATTGGCATCAGTTGAGTCCAGCTGGGGCTGGGGCTGGGGCTGGAGAGGTTTCGCCGGGAGCCGAATTCCAGGCAGGCAGCAGCACCGGGCAGGGTGGGATTCCTGTGGGATCAGCTGGCTGCTCATGCAGGGCTGCAGCAATGGGGAACAGGGGTCAGCAGCCACTCGTGCATTTCTCACTTCCACTTTCATTCCACTCAAGTTTATCCTGGGTGTCTGTGATTTTATGACCTGGCTTGCAGGCTGTGTTACTGAAAGGCAGCAGCAGAACTCAAAAAGGCTCCCGGAGTGGTTGGGATGTTGGAATTGGGGTCTTGCAGGGGGTTTTTTTTTCTCTTTTGCCTCAATCCAGACCTCCTGGTCTCACCTGGAAATGTGCAGCTCTTCCCTTCCTGCAGCTCCTTTAGGGCTTTGGCACAGGTCAGAGGAGCATTAAAAATATAAACACAGCTGTAATATTGGGATTTTGGGAAGATCCATCCTGGTTAGGAAGAGAGAGGTAAAGGTGGGATCAGCTCCTGGGCTGGAGCCCAGTGTGAGTCTGTGCTCTGGTGAAGTTCTGGGCAGGCTGAGTTTGGGATGAATTTTGGATTGAGCAGCTTTGAAAGCTAATGGGATCCAGGATGGATCCAGGATGGGATCCGGGATAGATCCAGGATAACACAGAGCAATCCAGCCATGGAGAGTGGAGCAAGGCTCTGTTAG